>JAYRBV010014901.1:0-12805 GCA_036023255.1 Mitrocomella polydiademata
TTTAGGTAAAGTCAGAAAGTTTCATCATTTTATCTTATATGGAAAAAAAGTTATACAACAAAAACCATAGGGGGGACCAAATGGTCCCCCCCCGGCCCGAATAGGGTTAAAGCGCCACGGTGAAATTTTTTCGTGCGCATGAAAATAAATGTGTGTAGCCACCCTCTGAAAAAAACACTTGCAATTTCAGTTATTAACTCGAGATATGACGTCATAATGTTTAAATTGGGATGTTTTAATTGATTTTGATTGGCCGAGTTATTAAAAAATGCTGCAAAGGGTGGCTACACGATGAAATCTATCTATTCAGATCTATTTTGCTGCACGTTGGGGCAACATTTGTTTTTTTGCTCATTGCACGAAAAACTGTCATGGCTCCACGGTGAAATATTGTCACGTATTAATATTCGCGAATTTTAGCCAATTTCGTGAAATTAGATACGCACGGCATGTATGTATGTGCTTTTAAAAAATTCAACTTTTCGTGATTTTAGGAAAATTGATGACAATTTACAAAAATTAATACACGGAATGCAATTTTTTTCGACTCGCTAAATTGAACACACGAAAATTAGTACCTTTATCTTTCGTACTGCTTAGTTCTGTTTGTCTGTTTGGTTATTATTTTTGTTTGTTTGTTTGTCACTTTTAATAATCAAATCAAATGAAATAACAGCCCTCACATACTATGTACTGGGTGATCAACTGGCGAAGTACACTGGTAATAGCCAGATCCGACCTGAATCCATGACCAAGCCATTCACGGGCTATTACTCTGGTGTACCACCTATGCTAGATGTGTAAGCTCTTCTACTTCTTATGTATGACTCCGCTCTTCCTTTCAGTTTATTTCAGTAAGAACTCTTTTAATTCTGACTTATTCATGATCCTGAAAGTCTGAGTGTACAGATTATTCTCCCTGACTAATGTCAGCAATAAAGTTCTCTAAAGACGCACTATGCTTTCTTTTAAATACGTTTTGTGCTTCTGTATCATAATCTAATCAAAAGCAACATGATTAATTCTTATCTAAAGTACAACCATAAATACTCTTACAGGGGGCTCCTTACACCTAACAAACACTTCCTTTTTTATTCAGTTAACTGTATGGATTGACCAATCAAACATACATGAAATCATTTGGAACGTCTAAATTCAACAAGGTACGTATAAAGAATTTAATTTTACTTTTTTGTATGCGATAGAGTTAACAAAGTAACACCTTGCAAAAATTTGATTACTTTCTTCCCCTCCTTCTTGACGAGGTTAGAAATAAATTGTCAATGTTTCATCAACCACCCGATGACATTCAATTTCTTGTTTGGTTTTGCCTGTTCACCTCATGTTTACGTAAGTGTGCGTGAGACGGTGTCTCGTCCCATGACATAACATCAATACAACGTTATTTAAACGTGATATAAAGAGAACAACAATCATTGATTTTTAACAGTAAACTTCTAGCAAGCTGACGCGATGATTTTCTTTCCCTATTTGTTTGAAGAGAATTTTACTTCGTGAGGGCAAGACTGAAGTTATTTTTTGCGATTAAAGGTTGTTTTATGACGTCATATCATTACGTAATACATTAACCGACAGTCATGTGGTCGTCTCAGTGAAGAAAGATCGAAAGCAGGAGAGACATTCAAATCCATCAATATATACCCCCTCAAAGCTTCAAAGTGCCCCAGAAAAATTTACAAATCTATTGTTTTGACACTTTAACACGTGGCTATTCACACTGTGTGACATAAAGGCATTCAAACAACGTTTTTTATTCATGGAACAAAAACTTTAATTTTCTCTATGGGCAGTCTCTGTATGTCGATTGAATGTTCTTGTTTCCAAGGTGTATTTAAAACAACTTTACGGAAATGGTATTTTAACTGAACATGATAAGGACGTCCTCGAGATTACAAAACACACTTTACTTGTTGGTGAAGATGGTTTGACTTATAAGCTTTCAAAAAATGTTCTCTCCCTCTAAATTTAGCTACCAGATTTGGGCGTTAAAAATTCAGGGGGTCATTAATTGCAACAGCTTTTCCAACAACTTTTTAGTAACCCCCTGACATTTTATGAAAACAGTATTTTAACTTGTGGGCTGGAAATTTTAAATATCAGGGGGTCACTTACTGGAACACTCTACGTCATCACCCAGGTTTGGTTACTGACACTTTGTGTTGTTGTGAATAAATATAAAATGGTTTCTGTTGTGTTTTCATCATTAAATTGTTGAAGTTCATTGGCAGAGTAAAATAAAAAAATAATGGAAGCAGTAACATGGAGCTTGATGCTCGTTGCTCTCACGCAAGTTTCAGCACGTAGGTTTTTGGTTTTCGTTTTACTGAATATTTCTGGTCACAGTATATAGGGACAGTGTTATCCGATATATATATCCGAAAAATTCTGGACGTTTCCACCTTTACAAGCAATTTCGATTTGAAGGAAAATTCGAACAATAAATTCGAGTAGAGACTAAAATTCCCTAATTAATTAATTAATTAAGAGTTTATCAAAGAGAAATTTACTACAGGGTGGCTTGAAAATCCTAATTTGTTTTAGTCCTGGAAAAGAGGAGAGATTAGAGAATTCTCATGAGTAAGTCCTGGAAATTTATTAGTTTAGCCACATACACTTTTCTGTTTGTTTATTATTATTTAAGTTTATTTTTCAGAATATTTCAAAATTTTCTCATTAGTTGACACAGGATACAGCTATACAGATTTGGGTTGGAGTTGAAAATATCAAAAGATATAAGCCTGGAAAAATTTCTCAATTGTCCTTGAAAAGTCCTCAAATTAATTTGATCTTTAAATTTTGGGTTGTTACCATGTTCACTTCATCTCAGAGATGTATTTCGAATAGTCACACATAGTCCAACACATCAGATGGAGGGTGTTTTTAATGGTTATGGCTACCTTTTAAATTCCAATCACACTCCTCAGCAGATGCATGACTATATTTTAAATACTATGGAGAAGTATGAAAATAAACCTTTCAAGAAATACCGTTTTTATACGTAGCCTTTTAAGATCAATCTCGCAACCTCGTATTCATGTAATCGCCAATACGAGTAGCAAAATTTATCAAAGCGTAATATAACTGAACCAACAGATAGGAGCACGCGTGCAAGCATTTCTTGAATCGCGATATTGATCTTGAAAAACTACGTACCGTATAAAATAATAAAAACTGCGCACCGTATAAAATAAATGGTATTTCGGGAAAGGTGTCTGACAGTCTACTACAGGTAAGCCATCACTCTGGTAAGCGTAATAAAACTGAACCAACCTGGTGAAGATATGAGCACGTGCAAGCATTTCTTGAATCGCGATATTGATCTTAAAAAACTACGTACCGTATAAAATAAATGGTATTTCGGTGTCATTATTTACATACGCGAAAAGTAATCTTTCTTTTTTCTTTTTTATTTGTAGAATTTGATTTTGATTTTTCCTCACTCGTCGATCAAGATTTAGGCGGTTCTGTTAAAGTTGTTTCTTCCTCCACCAACGTATGCGAGAAGTATACAGATCTCTTAGTGGTCGCCGAATACCCAACCCAAGGCCGCGCGGGCGCTCACGATGAGATCAAGACATTCTATTCTAATCTAAAGACCGATGCGGAAGCGAACGGCTGTATTAAGCTTGCCTTCGTCGTGGCTGATAGCGATGTCGTTGTTGTCAAGGAGATGACGGGAAGTGGTGGGGCTTATCCCGACATTGACGTAACAAAATCTGTAGGAAAGTAAGTTTGATTTATTTACTTTTGCCAGACTTCCCACACCGACACAAAATACATGTCAAGAAAACACCCTTTACAAATTTTAAAGAATAGCAATATGGTAATGAAATTAGACTCGATCTCTGGATTGCCGGGACTGGAACGTGTGGACCTTGGGCTACTGATCTATAATAATAATAATATTATAATGATAATGAAAATATATATTTCAAGTAGCCAACCCTAGTAAACTCTTTAACCTTTAGACGGTTTTGATAGAACTTAAAGTTCAGTTCACGACACTTTCAATGATGGTTTTGCACTTTATTTGTTAGGTTTTAATATAATAACATGACCCTTCTATCTAATTATTTAGGGCGCCAAAACAGAATATATTGAAGGTCATCGAGGAACTGAACGCTGGCCAATATTTCGAGGAGAGCAAAGACGATAGTGAGAAGCTTATCTTACTCATTCTCTCCTCACCCAAAGATGGCAATATCAACGTGGCCGATAAAATGAAGAGTGTACTGGAAGCAAGGTAGACTAGCAACTAATGTTTCTTCCTTACTTATGAAAATTATAAATGATACCACCAAGATGCAATCCACAGTCTGATTCGTTGTTTAGTTGTTGACAAATAACAGTCATTACTAAGACATATGTCAGTTCCAAAAGGACGGTTTTTTGCATAATAAAGTGTAAGAAAATCGAATCGAATTTTTATACTTTTTTCATTATATTCCGCGGAACAATATTTTGTTAATTTTCTCCATAGTTTTGCTGCGTGTAACTCAAAATTCACTTACCTGTACTTAAGAAGTAGACGGTGCAATGTCTCGACACAACGTTAGCATTTAAGTACACCTGAAATTTTGAATTAGAGGCGACATGAAACCAGCCGCATAGAAACTATTTTCATTTTGTGTTTTTATTATAGAAATAACGATATTGACGGGGAGTCTCTTATACCCACCCTGAAATTTAAAGTGATCGCCGTTGGTGTTGCAGAAGGAAAGTCAGAGGATTTGTACCGAATGACTTTTGAACGTAATCGAAACGTCGTTGCAGATTCGTGGAATAGTTTGGATAAGAACGAAAGGAGCTCCAGTTACAACAGAATCTTCTCTTTGATCAAGGACCCAAAATATGGTATGTTGGTTCAGTGGCGTATTAAGTACATCATCAGATGGAGAGACTTTTTATTGGTTAAATTGAAAATGGCATCCCACTTTTAAACGAATTTTTACCTTTTTTTTTCTCTATTCTAGTCGAGTTTACCATTGGTTCTTTGGGTGCGTCAAAAGAAGGCGAAGAAGCTCTGGACGGTAAGTCAAAAAATAAAATCACCAAATTTTACCTACGGATCAGGACGTAGGCTCGTCTAACCTACGATCTAGCCATTCTGGCAGTAGGGATACTTTTTGTTTTTTATTTGATTCACACTGGGGGGACATTCAAAAACTACGTTCGCTCAAATATGCCCCCTAATGACCCCCCTCCCCCTGTTCGCTTTTAAACAATAGAAATGACGTCACATAACAATAGGTGTTTGCTTTTACTCTGACTCTCTCCCCTTTCGGACGAACGTACTTTTTGAATGCCCCCCTATACAAATGATTATATTTTAATTATCTTATTTTGGGAGAAGGTTTGAGAACTCTGTTATCCATGTGAAACTTACTTAGGGTACCTCATTTTTATTTGACGCACACTGTCAATGTTCTTTTACTTGATTTTCTTCTCTCTTATAGCCAACACTGAAACTATCAAGGACGAGGACATCTGCAGATACGCCCTTGATGTGGCTTTCCTTGTTGATTCATCGTACAGTATTCGGTTGGATTGGGATAAAGAGTTGTATTTCATGCAAAGAATTGCTAACAGGTACCAACTACCTTTTGTTCCGAAAGGTTGACAGGACCCTCATTGAAGGTTGACAGGACCCTCATTGAAAACCGTTCTATAGAATGTTGGAGAATATTGGATGATTCAATGAATGTTGTTGAGTGTTGGATGATTCTCCGCACAGCTTTTTTTGTATATTTTACAGACCACGTTACTTCGAGGACCCCATATTTCCGCCGTTAAAGTGCCGTTAAACCAATTCAGTCTAATCCTGGGTAAAAATATTAATAAAAAATTTACTTTGTTTCTTTGTCTTATCAGACTGGATATCAAATCAGGGGGTGTACATGCTGGGGTTGTTGTGTTCAGTGACCTCAAGAAACACACTCGTGTCGAAATCAACATGACCGATTACCAAACTGTCAACAAATTCAACACTGCCGTCCAAAAATTACCTTACATCGGATATCGGACACGCATGGATTACGGTTTTGAGAAAGTTATCAAGGAACTTTTCACGCAGAGCGGAGGTATGTCAACATTTAATTTAATTCATGCTCAGCGGATGTATAACATTATTTAACCAAACTGTTCAGTCCATTTGGAGGTATATCTTGATTTAATTTACTTATCATGCTCAGTGGAGGTATAGTCCCAAATATGTTATCATTGTTATAAATATTTGAATCATGATAAATACTCGGAGGAACTTCTCTTCCTTGCTCGAAACACCTGCGAATTCGTGGAGCTGTGGCCGAGTGGTTAAAACGCAACGAGTCCGCCACCGGTCACAGTGATGAGGGTGACCTATCGTTGCTAATTTAATAAATGAAAAATAAGAAATGATAATAAGAAAGCCTTTTACAGAACTAGTAGTATTTATCGGAACTTCTATAGTTATGTCAACGCTTTAATCATTCAGCTAGCTAACGGACTAAATGTCACTGTACACATATTTTATTCAATCTTATGGAGCGTTTTTCAACTATCAGCAGGTTTATTGAAAATCCACTCTCTCCAACCACGATTCTGTTGTGCTTCCTTCGCATTTCATATATATTTCCTTGGTGGCACGAAGAGAAAAAAGTGCTGGGATCGAGGCTGGCACTCCTCCGTACTATGAACTTGTTGTTCTCCTTCATAGGTGTCCGTCCAAAGTCCATTGGTAAATTGGTAATCTTGATCACCGATGGTAAACAAAATCCAACCAACGATAAAAAGGGAGTGTACGATCCCGTGGCGGCGTCACAACCTCTCATTGATGATGACGTAGCTATTGTGGCTATAGGTACATTGATCTATTATTCTAAATGTTTCTGCTTTTAGACAACCCTTGGTTCCAGTCTGCTTCAGACAGTCTCATTTTTATCATAATTCGCAAGCTTACTTTTTTAGCCTATTTATAAGAACTTATCCTTAATTTTTTTGAAATCATATGTTTAAATGTATTGCGTGTCTGGGAAAAACTGGCCCAAATATTTCCAGAAATCGAGATTAATGGAAGAAACGCTAAAAAAACCATCGTTCATTGTTTAAATTACGTATGGAGGGACTTACGTTTGAGACCACGGGTCAAAACTCTCTTTAACGCGTTTGAATAAACGAGGCATCATGCATTGTTTTCTTTCGTTCAGGAATTGGCGATGACGTGAATATTGACCAATTGAATAACATTACACGTGATTCAACTAAAGTAGCATATGCCGATTCCATAGCAACGCTCATCTCTGATGGATTCGTCAAGGGAATTGCGAAAAAGATTTGTGAAACAGGCGGTACTTTGAGTAAGTTGAAAAAGTCGAGAGGGAGTAGGGTTTTCTACTGTAACAGCGCGCTATATAATGTGCCGTATCGGTAGCAAAGAAGCGTTCTTCTACATGGATGGTTTATTATGATTGAATATTATAGTCACGCAGTTTTACTTCTCACGCAGTTTCTATTCTTTCTCCTTTCTAGAGGAACTTTTAGTTTCCAATACTCGTAAAAAAAAGTATTAGCAATAGGACAGATTTTATGGGGTTAATTGGTGAATTCAAGGACTAAAAGTACTAAAAATATTACCTGTAAAAATGTCAATGTTTTTATAGACATCTCAACCACTGTAGCAGCTCCGACAACTTGTCCGACAAAAAAAACAGCATGTTCAGGTAAGATGTGTGTTTGAATTCTTTCGTTTTCTTGACAATATTCATTCGTAGTCTACCCAATATACCGTTTTGGGCTTGAAAAAAAGCCCGAAAGGGTATATCGGGTAGCCTAGTCATTCGTAGATTTTGTCATTTGTATGTTTAATAATAAACCGAAGACAAAGAAAGACGGTTATTTTAGTACCGATTAAGATGATATGATGTTTATAGGTGTATTTCCCGTTTTCCCTGATTTTGCCTTATTTCCCGATATTCTCACTGTGCAACTAATCAAGACTACACTGATTTAGTAACCTCATTTGGAACTTCACAACTCAGTATCTTACTATCAGTAGTGGCTCATTAAACTTTCCGTAAATTCAGTAGTGTACCCTATCGTAACTTCCCCTTAGGTGTTGGAGGTTGCTCCACGTGCTGTGGAAGTCGTGATGTTTATATCAATATCTTCAATTCCGTAAGTAGCTACTCTCTTCCGCTTAGCTCTTTTTGAGTAAGAGTTAGAAAGATAATTCCTAACAGTCAACTTTACACTATTATAAAAATTAATTTCTTCCAAAGACAGTTAAGGATTTCCACTTGTCCATTTCCGTTTGGTGGAACGGGGAAATTATCACGTGAGCATGCGTATTTTGATAATGTTGCATTTCCATAGGACAGCTTTTCTCTTCTGTCTGTCCCGGGAAAAAGTTGAAGCGAGTTCAACTTGTGTGCCTACGGGACAGGAAAACAGTAGCCAATCAAACTTCTTTATTTTTGCAATGACAGGTTTTTTAATTGTTTGAAGTTTATGTTTGTTTACATTTCTATTCTGAAATATTTTAGATTTTCCTCTCTTTTATTGGGGACACCCCTAAAAACCTTTTTCTCGTTCCTGTGCACATACATGCCCGCTGCTAAACGGACACGTGGGAGTCCACCTTTACTGTAATTGCTTTCTAATTTTGATAAAATTTTATCTTGAAAAAATTATAGTTTGCTCCAACCAAAAAGATCAAATCTATCTTTAATAATAACAGTATTTTGTCTGTCAGTCTGTCGCATTTCAAAATGGTAGGCGAGATGTGGGAGAAATAATTCCAAAATGACAAAAAAAAAAGATTCACGTAAAAAAAATATATAATTTTTTTTTCTCCAATTTTTTGCGCGTTCTAACGACGGGCGTAAGCAGTCTCTCTTCAGCGTCCTTGCATTGGTTTACCAGCTAGTTTTCATAATTATACCAACTTCATGGTAAATTTCTCTTATTTAGGGCGGTAATTATGTTGTGCAAGGAATGCAAGTGCAGCAATCAAGTGGTCAAATCAGTGGGGCCGTTTTACCGGCCGTCGGACCAACCTTCAACTTGACCAAAAATGGTAATTCGGTTGACAACCAACCACAGACGTCAGCTGAAGTCATCAAACTTATACAGGTACTGCTAAGAACTATTGTCATTACATTATCATTTTTCGGGTTCTAGAATTTACAATGGTTAGTTAAATACTTCAAGGGCAGAAAGTTTTGCGTAACGAAAAAAAAATGCAAAATTGTTGACTTTCGTGAAAGTTTTGGGACAAATTTCGCCAAACACAGCGAAAAATTGTCACTTTGGATTAAAAAGACGTTCGCGTTTGAGAGTTATCCGCGCCCTATTTTTGGCTATTTTTGAAATTTTCAAAGGTATTTAACGCTATATAACTAACTACACCTAAGAAGGCACCGACAGATCGCACACAATTAATTAAACGAGGAGAAAGGAGATGAATTATTCTAACTGAATTTCCGTTATAGACATTGTTACCGCAACGCCCAGGATTGGCTGGTGAATTGAGAAATGTGATTAATGAGCATGATTCCAACAAACCAGAACATGTTGGTGTTATTCGAGGTTCACCAGGTGTTGTTCGTCGCCGACGATCACTTGAAGAAGAAGAAGAAACTCAAGATAAAGGTAACTATGGTAACTCTTATGTTATCTACTCTGAGGTATCGCATAACTTCTGAAAATTAATAATCGGGGAAGTTGGAATAAGCAGGAAAGTTCTTGATCTTGATTCTTTTGTCAAACAACTCACGAAGAAGCTAAACGTGTTCACTGAATTGTTCTTATTCTTAATCTAATGTAACTGGCCAGTTACACCATGGTGACTTTATAAAAGTTATATTTTGTCTGTACGCTTAAATTACATAAGCACTACTTTATAGTGTACGTTTGTCTATGCGCGAAATTAAATTTTCTACGTAAATTAAACTTTACGTACGGCACGTTGAGACGTGTGGTCAGGCTAAAAAGTGTCTTCAAGTTTAATAATTTTACTTGTAACTTTTAGATGAACTGTCTCTCTTCAAAATCGCTCGACACGCCGGTTGTCGCTTGTTCTTGAACGCATTACGGAAACAAAACTTGTTGAAGATGTTGACTAAGAATAATAACATGGCATTTACAGTGTTCTGTCCAACTGACGTAGCGTTCAAAAGGAATTACAACATGTTCAAATTCAACGATAAAGAATTGTTGATGAATCACATTGTTTTGATGAAATCACGAGGATCAACCAACAACCTTCATACATTGGAAACACAAGTACCAGGGTCAAAGATAAGAATGACTCCGCACATGATGAACAATAAGGTAAAATCTCCCTAGATATACCCAGTGGAGGTTGTCTATCAGGCAAAAGGTTACCACTGGTCAAAACTCTCTTAAAAATGTCTGAAAAAACGAGACATCCGGTGATATTTGTCTTGTTCAAACAAACAAATTTAAGAGACTTTTCTATAGAAGAACGACTGATAACTTTTTGGCCGTATCAGTGCGAAGGAGTGTTTTCTTTTTAATTTATTTATTTATTTATTTATTTGAACATATTTACCCAGGATAGCCTCTTCAGTTCTAGTGAACTGCTATCAATGAAGGTCCTACCTTCCTTGCGAAACACCTTCAAAGGAGCCTTATGGGATTAGCAGTGATTAGCAATTTTCACTACCGAAAGCCTTGCGGTGGGTTTGAACCTCGGACCTTTCTATCCAAAGCTCAGCGCCTTGGCAAGAAACCACTCCTCTGTGGGGGCTTTATAGAAACCACTCCTCCGTGGGGGCTTTTTTTTTGTTATAAATGATGAACATAGTTTTGAACGGTTATGATCGGAAACCGAGATCTTAAACTGGTAATGGCTTTAGCGCACAAAAGAAACCATTACGGTGTAAGATCGCGTTTTTCCCGATCATAACTAACGACAACACAACGACATACTTGGGCAAGAAAATTTCTCAGAATAATCTAAAAATTTGAAATCTGATTTCCAACGAGAACGCAACGACATTCTCGGGCAAGAGAATTTCTCAGAATGATCTAAAAATTTGAAATCAATCTTGTAATTGTTCCACTTCTGATGCGCGAATGTGAAAATCTTATAGAAAACACCATAATCCCTGCCGATCAGGGGCAACCGATATAGCTTTCATTGATAACACAACAGTCTGTCAAGTTCTTTGGTGAAAATAAGTATCTACCGACCGGCTAAGAATTAAATGGAAGTACAATTTTTTATAATTTTTAGTTTTCTTGGAAAGCGAATAACGCCAACATCCTTTTCTCCCTTGTCAACAATGGGCGTGGCCGAATCATGGTCATTGATGACGTCATGTACCCCAACGCAAAAACGCTGGATGAAGTCTTGCGAGGAAACTCTGAGACTTCGATGTTCTACAAGCTCTTACAGTTGGTTCCCATGCAAGAAACAATGAAGTACAACCAAATTGAGAAGATTTGTTTCCAGTCCGGTTTGTGTGCCAGTCTTCACGATTCTCTCCGAATGAAGCTGCAACAGAATATCCTGCAATCATCCGCGTTCACTATACTGGCTCCCACAAACCGTGAAATGATGAAGATGAACAAGAACAAATTGAACAAGTTGCGCACTGATAGGCCAGCTTTGATCACGTGGTTGAAGGAACACTTTTTCATTGGTCGCTTCGTGGCGGAAGAGTCTGAGCACGAAGAGCTTTTGGTCTCGATTGCCCCATCCCACTCGGTTTTATCGCGTGTTAAAGGTATGGTGGCTAAGAAGTCGAACGGAATGCGATTAAACGTATTGGATCGTGTTCTTGAAACGAAAAAATCGATATCTTTTGGCGAAGGAATCGTTCATGTTTATGAAAGTATTTAAAAAAAAAAATCATTTTTTTAAAGGAATATAGAGTTAGCTCATCATCAAAGTTTATTCGTTTTATTTTTCTCTGCCCGTGTTTTTGTAATCGGATTTCTGCAAAATGTCTAGCTCTAGGTTTTCTATTTTCAGGAAAAAAGAAACGACCCTACAGCCCTCTAATAATTATTTGGGGTGTAAGAAAAGCTTTCTGCAGGGTTTACTGCGCATGCGCGTTCTGCGCTTGGATATAATGTATAGAGAAATGTAAATTGAAACTGAAGAACTCAAAATAGGAGTCGAGTATTTTATCAACCTCGACCCAGTGAATTAGTGAATTGGTCAAGTAACAGTTCCGAATAATGATAAATATTTTCAGACCTGATTTCCTGTCAGAGTATAACCTGTATACGGGGATCGAACCTTTTATCATCGGAGCAGAGACTCGATTAATGAAAAACAACCCGACACCTTCACCAACTTATTATAACTACCCGTTGTGCATTGTTCACAAACTCACCCAATCCAACTCTTTGTGAAACGAAGTTGCTTTTTATCTATTCTATTTATAGCGACGGAAAAAATTCTGGTACAATGCCGAAACTTCGACACATGATAATGTATTCAGCCTATAAAATAAAACTTTCCATTGATATTAGGACCAAAATGAGAACCTTTTGTGTCTGAGTTTCGTGAAGTTTTCTGCCCATTTCACGAAGTTTGATGTCTTAGAGAGTTTCAAATCAACCCAATTCGAAAAAAATTTACGCAAAAAAAAGGATTTTTCAAAACGCGTTTTTTTAACAAATTCTCAGCCCAATTCTGGTTTTGACTAGCATTGTGTTGGGATGTAGTAAAACACGGAGTGGCGGATCCGGAGTGGCGGAGTGGCGGAGTGCCTCCGGAGTGGCGGAGTGCTTCCGGAGTGGCGGAGTGGAGTACCTCCGGAGCAGCAAAAAA
>JAYRBV010014912.1:0-11468 GCA_036023255.1 Mitrocomella polydiademata
TTTGCCTCGATTTTACAAACACATTTAAGAGACTTTTCTATAAAAGAACGACTGATCATGAATTGAAACGCGAACTAGAATAATATTCTTTAAAACGGAAACGGCTTTTTCCTGGGTAAAAGTTGGATGGGTCATGGGAGTTGAAAACGAGGTGAAAAGAATGGTTTATTATATTATATTTATATATTGCTTTTTTCAAATTTTGAATCATGTTTTCGAAAATTTTCAGTAAAGAGGTTTCTAACTTTTCCTTCTTCGGACAGACCATATGTCCAAAAAAGAAACCTCAAGCAACAAGCCAGACATTTCAATACACAACACAAAACTGAAAGTATAGCCAACCAAGATCAACCAAGAAAAAATGACAAAATGTTGCACTAAATATTCTTTTTTGAGGTGATGACAATTTAGTTCTAATTTTGCACAAATTTTTACTTAGGGAACATTTCTTGATGAAGGTGGCAAACAATTTTCGCTCGGCAAATTTCTGCCCTCGTTAAGGAAAGTATATCCGTACACACAATCGAACATTATATTATTTTTTGGTGTAAGAAGTCGAGTTGTAAGTCACAGAATAACTATACTTTGATTTCCAAAACTTAAGAGTTTCATGCCCCCTAGGCAATAACCATGTAAATTTCTTAATAAATAAATAAATAAACATCTCTTACCTTGACCGAGACGAACCAATCCAGTAATGATCAACATAACGATAGCGATCATTTTGGCAGCAGTGAAGAACACTTGCATGATGGTGGCCCATTTTACACTGAGACAATTCACCACCAAAATCACAGCTATAAGAAGAAAATAAGATGCAGGGAGTTAAGATTTACTCGATCGGAAAATACAGGGTGGTTTGGAAGGGTGGTGGGCGTTGTTTTGACATCAGGGGGTTTCAAAAGCTTAAGATGGATGGAGGGTGGTGTAATTGATTTGATCGGAAAATACAGGGAAGGGTGGTGGTTCAAAAGCGTGGATGGATGGGTGGTTCAAAAGGGTGGTCGGTGCTCTTTTAAAGCAGTATGAAGTAATATTTGAGTTTTCAAATAATCAGGAAAGTTTCTTAGAGGAAGTTTTCTTGGAGATTTCCATGGTCTTGGTGTGGAAAGAAATGAGGGACTTAAAATTAAAAATAATTTAGGTACAGCATGAAACATACGTGAGACAAACAAGAGTATTTAGATGCTTGGGTGGGGAATTCAAGGTACTTGGTTAAACTACACTCTGTAACTAATAAGTTATCTAAAACTCTCAACACTATTTGTAAGATATTGAAATGCTTTAAAACGTTCTCGTCGCTAATTGGTTAAGAAATGTTTTTCACTTTAAAGAACTAATTAGTCTTCCCTTCCCTA
The DNA here is from genome assembly GCA_036023255.1 of Mitrocomella polydiademata. Lineage (NCBI taxonomy): Eukaryota > Metazoa > Cnidaria > Hydrozoa > Leptothecata > Mitrocomidae > Mitrocomella > Mitrocomella polydiademata. The sequence goes on from JAYRBV010014912.1 coordinate 1,359, forward strand.
AAGTTATTTTCACACTAGCATTAAAGGGGATTGGGGAGAGAATAAATCTGTTGTCCAAATAAGTATCAGCAATGGAGAGAAACTATACCGTAGCTTAGCAACAGTAGAAAGAAAAGCAAACATTAATTTCATCCTAATCTAGAAATCACTTCCTCCTCACCAATAACACCAGCCGCGATAAGCTTGTCGTAAACTTGGTTGTCCACACCGATTGCAGTTGTTATGTAATTACCGCAGGTCAGTGTGACCAGGCACAGTCCAGCCGGTCCCGTTGCAAACACACGCACGAAAATAAATACAAACGCGGACAGCGGACCGAAAGCTTTGAAGAGATATGTGTATTCTCCGCCGCTGCTGTCTGGGAACATTGTACCAAGTTCGACCCATGTCAACGCACAGCATAGGGCGATCACACCACATGCAGACCAAATAACCAAGGCTTCTCCCGAACTCTGTGCATGCTTGAAGACACTAGTAGGCGAGGCAAAAATACCAGAACCGATGATGGTGCCTAGCAGGAAATTCAGAGCAGCGAACAGACCCAAGTGCCTCTTCAACCCAAACTTTGTAGTGAGATTGGCACCGACCAAAAGTGCTGTGTCGTCATCATGATCGATTGGAGGATTGGAACTAATTTGCACAAACTCTTCTTCGCTACTGCCGGATGAGAGAGACGAGAAGCGTGCGTGCCGATAGCTCACTGCCATTTACAAAAACTTCCTTCGTTTTTTTTCTTTTTAATGTTTACATCTAATAGCCGCCATTATTAATTGCCACGTTTTTCACAGACGAAACGAGAAAGAGTGGCACAGTTAATTGGATATGATTGCGGTTTAGAGGCTATTCTTAAAAAGCTCAATTATATGTCTATATAACCTGTAACTTTATAGCTTTTGGATATTTGATAATAGCTATTTCTTTAATACAGTCTGTATCTTACAACAATGACTACACTAGAATTAAAAGGAATAAATATTAAAAAAACACGCGATTTATAGAGGTCTAATTACACCTTATATAGATATTGATTCTTGATTGCTGATTTTTTCAAGCCCTTGTACTATAAGCGCCCAGATTTACGGCTATGATAAAAATACTACGATGTAAATTATGCCAAAGAGATATAAAAGTTCTCGTTGGTTCACGCATATTATTTGGTGTGCTCCTCGGGGAGATGCCTAAAATGGTGAACGAGTATCTAAAACCTTAAAGCGGAGGAGGTTTTCCTATTGATATGCACGCTCCTCCACATTGGTGTTGTACGAAATAATATTGGAGGACGTTGGTTTGTTTCCACCGTAAACTATCGACATGTAACCAAATAACCAAATATAAGGAACAACCAAACAGATTTAAAGATACGCATAAAGGGATATAAACGGATAACAGCATATTTTATTAACACCTTGTGTGTTTCTAAGGTGCACCATATCCAGATTCTCAAAGTCCGTTTCAGCTCCCAACGATACGGAAGTATAGACGTGTCCCGGATAAGTTTACAATGGGTTAATAACTTCTTTGTTTGTCAAGGCCTGTGAATTAGACGTCTCGTCTGAGATTCACGCAAACAAAATAAAAAGAACACTTTGTAGCCAGCCGACAAAAATGAAAAGGCAAATATCAAAGGTGGAGGAGTACTTATTCTATTGAAACAACAGGCAAGTATGAACAGGAAGAAATCTCATCCGCAGATGCTTGTTATGAATTATGACAAAAAAGTTTCCAGGTCATCAAACTTACAGCAAAGAGGAAATAATTAAACAAACAAACAGTCACGTGCAACAACAACATTGCAATCACCAAGCCTTTGGAATGTCAGCTATTACATGGTGGATGTGTAATCAGATATCAAATTCCTCACATCCGTGACCTCCTCCCATCAGAATGTATGAAAGAGAGTGAACCACTGTATTTTGTTTGGCGGTGAAAAATACGTCCTACCCTTATGCAAGAATATACCTATTTAAAAAATTTTCTAATCTCGGTTATTATTATTATTATTATTATTATTATTATTATTATTATACAGTGCAGTACGTACATATATAGAGAGTACAAACAATTTAGGATACCTTAAAGGAATTAAATTTAGGTGAAATCCGCCAAATTAAGTTCCCGCCAAATTAAACAATTTCAGAGAGTACTCTTTCAATACATACATGTTGAGGGCGAAACGAAAGAAAATCTAATCTACAAACCTATCAACAGAGCAGCTATAAGTTTGCTGTAATAAGGATTGGTGTTCGTACGATCTATGGCTGAAACCACGTAATCACCGCACGTGAGAGCGATGATACAAATAGACGCAGGTCTTGTCACAAAAATGTTCACGTACGAATAAACAAAGGCGGGCAAGGGTCCAAACGCACGGAATATGTAACTGTACTCTCCACCACTGAGGTTCGGAAACATACATCCGAGTTCCATCCACGCAAGCGACGCTAGCATAGCGATGACGCCACAACCGGCCCAAACAAGAAGCGCCGCACCGGCACTGTTTACTTTACTTGAAACAGAGGCTGGGGATGCAAAGATCCCACTACCTATAATGGTACCCACTAGCACGGCGTTTGCACCGACCAATCCAATCTGTCGCTTAAGACCACCTGACTGACCCTCACCGCCGTGTGAAGCATCGCTAGAATCGTCCCGATTTGTCGGCGATAACGCTATATTGTCGTCAGCCATCGTATCGTAGCGCGTCGCAGAAGATGTCCCATCGACCAAAAGAGTATTCCAACTGTCATCGGATTTCATTTGGGATTGATCAGGTAGGTCACTTGTCATAAACCGGAACAAATTAGGTACCAGGCCACCAAGTATGAACAATACGAGAGGAACAAACTAGTTACCAAGCCCCCAAGTAGGAACAATACGAGGAAGTCTAGGTGTCAAAAGGGCCTTCTTTCTCTTTCCTTTGAAATAAGACACGATTGCTTTTTTAACGAAAGCAACGCAAAAATCTCATCTTACTTTTCTCTGTGACAGAAAAACTTTATCTATCATTTCCCAATGACACCCATTGATGTGTAATGCTATGCCCGCATTAAAACTCGACATTATAGTTACGAAACTATGAAACCGGTAGCTTATAAAGCAGCTAATATTAAGTTTAACTGATTCGGGAGAGCAGGAATTTCTCTGTCAACCAGACTCGAGTATGAAGAAAACTCTGTCATCGCGTAGAAGCAAGTGAGACAGATTTTGTTATTGTTTACTGAAATATAACTGCGAAACAAATATTACCAGAGTTGTATTGACTTTTCAGCTTACGTTGAATTAAAAGGAAATTGAACGCAGAGTTTGCTTTAGCGAGATTCGTGTCTGTCGTTTAACTCTATTTGCTGACAATTGCTGACATCAACATTTTGTTGATAAGAGATTATCAGGAAGAAAGTGTAAAAAAATAATTTTGCTTTGGATACGATATTGTGAGAAATCTTCGCGGTATTTCGCGGATTTTCCAAATTCCGCGAAAATTTGTCCAGCGAAAATCTTTTTTGACCCCTTCCGCGAAAAATCTTTCTTCTCTAACCGCGAAATAAATTGATAGACTAGACTCTAAATAAAAGGACATTTTTTGTTCCAGTGATATTTTACATCCACGAAAATTAACGCCTGCGTAGAATAGTTGTGTTTTATTAGATTATAATATTCCAGTTTAACGAATACTTTTAAAAGGACAACAAAGAGGTGTCTGTCTCCCATGTTGCTGAAGGTTCTCTTCAAATTCGAAAAACAGTAATTTGGATGGCACATAAATCAGAAAATAAAAGAGAGAGCGTGTAGCCTGTTCACACGACTCAACTTTTAAGTGCGTAGAGACTAGAGAGCGTGTAACTCCAACGACTCGTACATTAACTCCCATATACCTCATCTCTAGATTTAGTGCTATCCGAACTCTTAGAAATTTAAAAAGTGAAAACCAGGTAAAAAAAAATAGCGGCGTATTTAAAACATCTACCGAGGAGTGTGATGAACAAAAAAAGAGTAATCATAAACAATAGAAAGACTCTCCATCTGATGTGTGTAACTATGTTCTAAATACGCCTTTGAAAAGAATAAAAATTCAATCTCACGGACTCGACAAACGCACCTATTAGTAGATAGGCCACAATTTTGGCATACGCTTTATCCCCTTGAAAGGCTTCAACCAGATACATTCCACACGAGAGCGCAATACAGCACAAGCTGCTTGGTTTCACTACAAAAATCCACACGTAGGAGAACAAGAATGCTGGTAATTCACCGAAGGCTTCTTTCAAATATTTACGCTCTCCTCCACCATTGTTTGGAAACATGCAGCCAAGCTCGATCCACGAAAGCGAGGCTAGCATAGCCATCACGCCACACCCCGCCCACACGAGGAGAGAGGCGCCTGGGCTTTGTACAAAACCAATTACCTGCGTGCTGGACACAAATATCCCACTCCCAATCATTGTGCCGACAAGAAAAGAAAAACAACCAAAAAATCCGACCTGACGTTTTGGTCGTACTAAAGATGGTGTCTTGACATTTTTTTCTCCATTATACTGTTTCAGTAAACGTGTTGTTTCTACTTCTTCATCTGGTACGTGTAAAACATCAGTCATGTTCTAAACAAACCACTTTCCTTCTTCTCAAAGACAAACTTCGTCTCTCTATCAAACGAGTCAATAAGTGTAATGAATGTTGTCATTTTATCATTTCACACACATACACACACAGGGTAGTAGTAAAACTTTAACGATCATTATGCTACCTTAGTTTTCTTTCACGACACTTCCATACAACTAGTCCCACAGGACATCATTGTGTTAATTACTTATAATTGTGGCGCAGTAATACACTTTTCTACGTGTATCATCGTATAGGAGCATTTGATCACTGTAACGACTTCGCAATTTATTTATTTATTATTATTATAGGGAATATACCTTTTTGGCGCTTGAACCCCGTTAAAAATTTCAGAATTTCGCAAGTCACATACGGTGAACACAGACCTAATACTTTTTTTATGACGCACTCCGTAATCAGGTTAGCTAGCAAGCCAATCATCTTACACGCACAAGTTGATTACTTACCAAGCAACACAGCGGCAATTAGTTTTGCATATTCCTCGTGCCCAGATTCCCCAGTGATAGCAACCATCATGTAATCGCCGCACGTTAGCGCGATGATAGCCAGCGATGATGGTTTCATGATGAACGAGCTCGTAAAAACGAACATGAACGCAGGTAACTCTCCAAACGCTGCCTTGATGTAGGTGTATTCACCTCCACTGGAGTTCGGGTACATTGTGCCCAGTTCCGTGTAAATTAGTGACCCGAACATGGCAATCACCCCGCACCCAGCCCATACCAGTAGGGCGGAACCAGGGCTACCCATGTTTTGAAGAATCACTGTGGGTGATGCGAAGATGCCTGATCCGATGATAGTCCCAACAAGTAAACTGATGCCACCTAATAAATTCATCTGTCGCTTCAAGCCACCTGATTCATTAACGATGACGTCATTTGCGGCACTACCATCACCGCCGCCTCCATCTTTATTCAACATTGGGGCTTCCTCCATTTTGGTTCTCAATTTTATTTAGCAAAACCTGAAGATCAGACTCAATTTCTTTTTGCGTAATTTACTGATTTACTTCTCGAGAAAAAAGGAAATCGTTTAGTTAGCATTGACATACAGAGTGTCCAAGAAAATTAGTACGCTGCGACTAGTAGATATCTGTGTAATATGTAAACTAGTAAACTCTTCTTACACAACAGAAACTGAAATGAGGAAAAAAGAATAAAAAACGAAACGTCGACAAAAAGCACAACGGAGGAGCGAGTGATTTCCGTATGCCGTATTTCCCGATATTACCGTTAATCCCGATTCGGATATGTTAAGAACCGCCTGGATAACCCAGGCTATATAATATATAAACTGACATATAAAAGATTTTGAGTTGTTACAGCATAAGTCACAAAGGTGCGAATGTTAACGTTTAATATTAGACTACGGATGAAATCCCCTTGAGCATTATGAATATTAGCATGGCGTAAAACATGCACGCCTTTTATATAAGAAGCAAACAAAAAATAATCCAAGATGCCTCGTGCATAACAGAAAAGAGGTATTATTTTGTATATCCTATTTATTTTGTAATGACTTAATTTCATTTTTGACGATTATATTTCGAAATATTCTATTTCATCTTCGCGGGTCTAAAATTATATTTTGTATAGATGCTTGGAAACATAATAATGCTGAATAATTTGGCACTTTTCCTTCATCGATCCTTGTTCCCTCGCTCCTAGATCCCCGTTAAAAACCCGCTAAAAACCCTTGATAAACCCCCATACAGAAATAAAACAAACGTTTTTTCAAGACCTGAGTCTTGGTACAAAGAATTTTCATATCGCCAAACCGGTGGGCCGTTCGAAATACCAAGTTCCAAACATATTTCTAACAAAATGAACATTTGGACGACCAAAACTGAAATGTTCAAACCATCAGTAATATCCCCCAAGAACATAAAAAATCTGCGTAACCTATCCAACGAACACCACTTACATCAAATACTATCAATGAAAACTCGCATACAACACGAACAAAAAAACAACAACACTTTCGCAACACCGTGATGTTTCCTAAATCGACAAAACTACGAAACCCTTAATCCTTGCGTCAATACCAATAATCCTTGCATCAATACCCATAATACTTACGTCAATATAGAACAAGACACTTCACGATCAAAAAATCATTTTTACATAAAGACGAGTTGTTGATGATTTGCCATGTACAAATCACAAAACACTTTCGCAGCATAGTGCGGATGATACTCATAAATCGACAAATCGATAATTTATTTTTGATAGAAATCCTTTAATCCTTACATCATTAAAAAACCCAACGAGTTGCTAAATGATTTGCACAAAATGGAAGTGCACTGATTTGTTCAAGGGCAGCAAAAGGGTGCCACTCAATTTAGCCACCATCGCAGATCTTCAAGATAATACCTCAACGCGAGTAACAGGCAACTGGCATGCACCTAAATCCTTTATAGTGACTAAAATACTCAGAAAAGATAAAACGGAGAAGAATTTTTCAAACTGACACAACACCACAATTTTGACAGACTTTCTTTAATGATGTCACCATACGGATGGGGTGCCATCTTTCAATTTATCTGTGTGTGACATATGGACAGATGATATCTTAATCTGTTGCAGACATATAAATCTTCTTTTCTCTTTCTGAACAAAAGTGCGTTATACTATTGCGACCTCTAGATAGACTCGGCAATTCGATTTAGTTCAATCATGTAAACCTCTGGTTGGTTGACGGTAAAAACCTTACAAGTCTTCATTTTCAATATACCGTAGCAATCAATATCTTCAGATGTTCTGAGTTTTTTACAATACAAGGTCTTCTCTGTAATTGGTTGACAACAACAATGAAAATTACTTTTTTAGAAAGTTAAAAATAAAATCTTATTGTCAATTTCGCAGCCATCCCGAAGAGTTATGAACGCGCGCGCTACCCGATACTAACGTTCTGCTCGATCATTTAAAGTGAATTTCTTCTGCATCACATTTGCTAGATACAATACGTTATTCATCCGATATTGAATTTCCAGCTGTACTTCTTCCCATACCCACAATACAATGCGTGGATTGTTTTTAAGAATCTTAAAGAATCACACAGTATAACAGGGCCCTTGGTATTAAACTCTTTTCAAACTAAAGGCAATTCCTGAAACTATATGACACAGCTAAAACTTCTCTCTGCAAGTGTGAAAATCTATGTATCGTCTGACTAAGCTTTGCGTGTATATCATTCGAATCCCTTTCGGAAAAATCAACAAAACATAAAAGTGGAGGAGTATTTCCTACTATCGATATGACGTAACAAACACTTCTCCACACAAGCTTTTTGAACATTTTGCTGATGGCTGATCAAAGTCTTTACTCTTTACTTAACTCTTAAAACAGTTTCCATTTACCTTCCCCGAGTTACCGATAGTCCCATAGAGCGACTTATCAAGTCTAACATCAATCTGGTCTTCATGTAATTGAGTCTCATGAGAGTAACAAATTTTATCAATGTGTAATAAAGAGTGAGACACCCTTGTGGTGATAATAGCATAAGAGCACGTGTAAATAAGAGCAGATTGATCTTATCTTTGCATAAGAGGTTGTCTATCGGGCAAGAGGTTATCACTGGTCAAAACTCTTTTAAAAATGTCTGGAAAAACGAGACATCCGGTGATATTTGTTTCGTTCAAACAAACAAATTTAAGAGACTTTTCTATAGAAGGACGACTGATAACCTTTTGGCCGTTGAACGGTATTTTTAGGTAAGGGGTATTAAAAATAATAAATTTCAAGGGGCAGGCTTGACAATAACAATACACTTACCAATCCCACTAATGGAGAGGACCTTTAGAAGCCAGCTTGGTGGGTCTTCACCTCCCCGGTAGAAGGGTTCAAGAATATACGCACTGAATGCCATGGAAACACCTGCAAGTGAGGCTGGTTTCACAATCAAAATGGCAGTCCAACTGTACAGGAAACCTACCAACGGACCAAACGCCCGAGATAAATATGTCTTTTCACCTCCCGATGATTTAATGGCTGTCCCCAGCTCGGCATAGCAAAGCGCCGCTAAGATACACAACACACCGCAGCCGACCCATACGAATAAACTCATCCCGGTGCTCTTCGCTTGGCTGAACACGACAGCCGGTGACGCGAATATACCACTTCCGATCATGACGCCAACAACTAACGACAAACATCCGGTAAAACCGACTTCTCTTTTAAGACCGCCTTGCCGTCTTTCCACGTCGCTAACGACAGACGCGTTATCATCGTTGTCCTCTTTCTCGCTGTCGGAATAATTATCGCCGAACGGGTCGTGCGACATCCGCCTCGGTAAAAGCTCCGGACTTCTCATCTTCCGTTCTAAAGAGTAATCCGGACTGGTCGTAATATCAATGTTTAACGGGGGCGGGGTGGACGAGCCATCTGGTTCACTCAGGGGCGTTGAATCAGAACTGAGAACATCATCATCATCATCGTCGCGTTCATCGCTTGTGTTTAAGGGGTCTGTTTCCATGATAGACGATAATAATATTCTTCAAATTTGATTTTAAACGATTATCTCTTCCAGAAACCAAAATAAACCGTCAATTATTTCTCGATAAGCTTCCAATCTTGTTTAAATTTTCTTCTTGTTGTTCTTTGTTTGTCTCTGTCCGTTATGTTCCGTTCCGTTATTGGTGATCAATTACCATGGAAACCGTATGATGATGAAATTTATGATGGAAGACCTATGACAAAGAAGTAAAGTAAATTTTTAGTATCCATGCAGTTTTCTACACTCTTCTACAACATTCAAGGATGACGAAATCAAATTGTTCAAGATGGCTGTTGATAATAGCAATGTTCACGGGTGATAATTTTAAACCAGATATCGCGAGAGAGAGAAGAGAGAGAGACAAACAAGTAGCACCATTATAGAGACAATACGAAGAAGAACTCAATCGCTCATGGTAACCATAGTTTTTAGAGTACCCGCCCGCTGTTTTTATTTACAAATAAACAAACAAACACCCAATATATTCATGATGGTATGCATATTCGGTAGAAATTGTTGAAAAAAGAGCAGTGGATCAGTTTTTTTTCTATCGCGCATTTTGTGGCATCAGAGGTCTCCTGGCTGCCTGTTCATATACCATTCGATTGTCATTTTACAATGAAAAAGTGACATGTGCAAATAAATAAACAATACTATACTCTACTGAATTTATCATCAAACCCGTAGTGATTTTTATAAGAAGAAAAGAAGCGTTCGTTCTAGCACCTAAGATTTTGATTTTGATTTTAGACCTAGCTCTTGGCTTATTCGTAGTTTAATTGATACCCTGGGGGTACTGTATACCATCAATACAGATACATACAAAATGCATGATTATTTTAATGCACTCAATCGTCTTAAATAATTGAATAATGACACATAGAAAAGATTTGTTTTAGCTGCCTTGAAAAAAATTGCGCAAAGTCATCGCAAAAATTGAGGTTCAGCTCAAAAATTTCATATAAAGGTAGCTTCATATAAGATACACGAAGCTTTCAT
>JAYRBV010014912.1:11568-21568 GCA_036023255.1 Mitrocomella polydiademata
CATGGTGTAAGATAAGCTAAAACATACCCAATTATATTCCCTAGTGCATTCAAGATAAGCTAAAACATACGCAATTATATTCCCTTTCCCTTGAGAGCACAATGAGATAAGAATGCGCACACAAACCCCGGAGTAATCAGCTATATGGTGTGTGGGAAAAACAACATATTCCCTATGGGTTATTTTACGCAAACAAGGGAAACATCGGATTTCCTAAGCTTACAATTAAAAAACCCTAGGGGAAAAGATAACAAACCAATCTTCCTTCCATCTTCCGGTGTGTTTACTCAGAAATAATTCTTTCTCGTTTTATCAGATAAACAAGAAATGGACAAAAGGGAACGAGCGCCAATCCCTTTAAGAAACATTTTTCACAGCACCCTGTGTTATTTGTTTCCTTACAACAAGAATAAACCTTTTATATTACTTACTCTTTATATATATCCTTGTCTCTTCTTCTTCTTCAATATCCAATCTTCTATCTATTTCTTCGTCTCTTGCTTTTAACTTAATGAAACAAAAAACATAAGAAGATAAATTCTATGGTGCCTTTTAAGAGTTTGGCTTAATGAAAAAAAAAGAATTGTACGAAAGTTTAATTTACTCATGTTTTTATATTCAAACTTGATCGATTGAAGAAAGTTTATTAGGTAATAGGGGGCACTATACTATTCATCCCCCCGTTTACCCCAATCCGCTTAGGTTGTATTGAACCCAACCTTGAACCCAGGCCGTCCACGCCATCAAATTGTTGTAACGCAATCAAGAAGCCTGGGAATGAAGTTGCCAGCTTAAATAGCACACCTGCCTTGCACAGACATTATTCTTTGCGGTAGAGATTTTAGTATGACGTCATGCATAATTTATGCCAGTGATTCATTTGAAGGGGGATTGAGAGAACGTCATCCAATGAACGCTTCACGGTCTCATTGCGTTTGAATCGAAATATTGTTTGAATAGGGAAACGCTGTATTATTCATACAGGTCATTCAAGCGAGACGTGTTTGACGTGGCACCTATTATGACGTCATTGAATTTTGTACACCTAGATTGAGAGATTGTTTACGTCGCACGACGAGATTGTCCCATACGTGTCCTATTTGGGTGATTTAAAATAGCAGACCCCTTACTGTGCAATAGCGAATCAGTGTATTGTACAACACGTGTCTTGGCAATGATGACGATGGTCTGTGACGTCACAATTCAGAAAACAGAAGAAAAAAAAGTAGAAAAGAGCAGTTCATGTCATTTATTTTTGTCGAGGTTTGGGCGGGTCGAGTTTAAATACAATAACAAAAATAGCAATGATGACGAAAGTTTGTGACGTCACACAGGGGGATGCAAAAAAAGAAGAACAGTTATTTTGTGTATTTTTGTCGAGACTTTTAGGTAAAGTTTATATCGAATCCCAATCGAAGTAAACACAAAAATATGAAAATTCCTACATACCGGCAGGAAATCTGCAAGTAGACTTCGGACATTATTTATTAAAAGAAGATAATAGAACTTGTCGAAAACCTTTTGCAAAGGTTAAATTGTTTTCTTTCTGTTTTACCGTAAAATTGGAATTTTATTGTTTATTTCGGGGAAGTTCATTCCCAGACCATCACATTGTATCTTCTTAAAAAGAAAACCCTAATTTTACGTAAATTCTTTAGAATCTTTTTGCGAGTGCTTTTTGGGTGGAAAAATAAAAAGTGTTCTCCAAAACGCGGTTACGGTCAAGGTCGATTTCAGTAATCAGATAAAAACTAAATGCAACGAAATTCAAATTTTCCGAAGCCGTAATTCGTCTTAAAATGAAAAGTCAACAATAACAGTACAGAGTTTTGTACCAGACAAACTCTTCTCTTGTTTTCAGATATAATTTCCTTACGAGGAAACAGAAATTGTTTGTTTGTTTCTCAAGGCATTTGACCAATTCCTGTTTCTTTATTTGCAAAATATGGAGATTTTTCTGATGTACACACTGTACAAGTTTCAAACGAGGTTTTCAAACCAAAATTTTTGAGTTTCAGCTAGAGACCTAGAACAATACCCAGTAGATCGTGACAAATATCTAAAAAAAAAAAAACCCCAGCTGATACCAAATTCAATTTTTTTAAAACATTAAGTCCAATATATTTGTCTGGCGTCTTTTAATCAAAAGAGTTCAATTAATTTATCAATGACCACCCAGCGAGATGGTTTGAACCTTTTAAACAGAGGATTAGTGTAACTGTTTACAGAGATTAATCTATGATTTCTAGAGTTGGCGATATGAGAAATTTTAACATACATACAGCAGTGTCCAAGAAGAAAAAAAAAGGTTACAGCTTTTGTGACATGAATATAAGTTTTGATACATCTTAATTCCCAAGCAAGATTTCCCATCATCAAACAATTTCCGTCAATAATATTGAGATTACAAATAAAGTTTGATGTGTTCGGTGCCCCCCCCCCCCCCACTGAAAAAATTCTGCCAAGTATATCTTTTTCGTAATGTATGCAAAGACATTGATATGTCAGTTAGTTCTAACGCATCAAAATTCATTTGAACCATTTGGAAACCACTGGTACCGAAACATAGCTACTACTGAGCGATATTCTTAGTAATTAATGGTTTATTTACAAGAAACAGCTACCAAATCTATTTTCGAGGTAATTTTATTGTACTATTTCTACGTCAAAGTTCATTGAAAGAAGCTTGTTTTAGCTAATCTAGAGGCTTGAAATTTCAAAATTTTTGCCCCTCGGCCCCAACCATGTGGGGCCTCCTTAGACACTGAACAAACCCCCCTAGAAAATAACGGGCCAGGGTATTTGATGGGGACAGTATAGTATACCAGTATACACGAAAAATACACGACTTTGTATACTACTGTACAAAATTGTTCATTAGCTATCTTTATTGTTTACAAACAAACAAAAAGTTTCAACCTTTGGTTAGACGCCCTGTATACTAGTTACCACTTCAAAGTCAAAGTCAAACACGGGCGTGGGTGGGCGGGAGGCGGAAGTGGTTACAAGGAAGACGAATTAGCAAAGGACAAAATACATCGCTGGAGCAGAAAAGAATAAGGGTATAATAATTTTGTTAATTCGAAGATACAATTTGATGATTTGAATTTGTTTACAAAAAAAGCATTCAGATGAAGAGTTGTGATTTATGACAAAAATAATTCTGCGCCAGGGAGACATGATTTTACGAGATATTGCGCACGTTTTTTTACGCTGTAAAAAATTATGCCGAAACTTCGAACAGATCAAACTACCAGAATCATACAGAAAAAAAACCGCAACGTAACAAAAACGACACAACAAAAGAGATTTACGAGAGAAACAAAAAAATTAAAACAACACAAAATTACTGAGATGGAAGCAACGGAGTAGAAACACTACGAAACACTACCTAAATCATTTTATGAAGAACAACAGCATAGTATTTACATAGATTGGGAAGAAAGATGCCAAACTTGATTGCAATATTACTGGTTTTATGTTGGACGTCCATTCAATGTTCAAAGGCGCCACCGGCGTACGAGTTTTTCACATCAGCGTCCGACATGGAGATATTATTGACCGTTGAAACAAAGCTAGCTAAGAAACTTCTCCGTTACGTGAAGAAAGAAGAAGCTAGGCTAGATCGTTTAGACGAAGAAATCCGCAAAATCGAACGTGGAAAGGCACCCGTGGGGAAGGAATCAAAATGGCTGTCACAAGTCACCAACTCATACGTTCTTCTCAATCGCATGACGTCGTTTTGGCCTAACATAGGTCGCCACTCGAAAGGCAACACGTCAAAGGATTCAATGCTCCGATTATTCGCCGATTTGAGTCGCATCAAAGGAGCTTTCCCTACCGAAGCTGACATGAAGGGAGCCCTGAAAGCTGTCTTTCGTCTTCAAGACACTTTCGACCTCTCTGCGAAGGAGTTCATCGATGGTTTAGGGGCAAGGGCACATAAACTCTCCGTGGAGGAGATCTTCGAGATGGGATTCTTGTGTGTTGGAATTCACGACCATTACCACGCTCAGAAATGGTTGAGTGAGGCGTTGAAAAGGTTCCCTGCTGGAGTGCAGCAAGTCGGGTTTCTGGACAGAATCTCGTTGCTAGGTAAGTTCCTTATGTATGTGTATATGGTTATTTATCATTTTTAAAGATATTTCACGAATAGAGAATTTTGAACGAGTTTGAGTGGATTACCTTACAAATTTTCTAACTGGATGGATTTACGTATGGAAACTCTTTAAACGATCGACCACAGAAATCTATAAAAAATTCCCGATTTTCTAATTTTCCAGTTCACGTTGTAAACCGCGTACATTGTGAATATTGAAAACCCCATATAAAAGGAAACTATTAAAACAGATGAACGCAAGAAGATGTTAGTATTTAAAAAGAAAAACCCACACGAAGGAGTGCTTTTCTATTGAAACTACACACAATATTGAGTGCCGTATTAATACAAAACACTCCATCGTTTTGACTTTCAAAACTTTATAAAGCACAGATGCCCGCATTGATAGTGCAAGGAATTTTCCTAAACAGGGTGCTTCAGACCCAATTCTAGAAGAAAAGGGCAGCGTCCGATTCTCATGAAAAGGGCAGGGTTTTATACAATTCTTCCCTCAGGCCCCATTTTAACCCTTTTTCTAAAAAAAGGGCACTTTCATGATTGATTTCAAAAGGGCTGCGTCCGGTAGTCGGACGCATTTTTCTTCTAGAATTGTGCCTGTGACCCTATTTGAACACTTTTTCCCCCAAAAGGGTACTTTTATGAAGGATATCTAGAGGGCAGCGTCAGGTAGTCGGACGCACTTGGCACCGAATCTTTTCTTATTTCTCTTGCACTATTTTCATTGAGATGCCCTTTTAAGGAAGAGCTGTTTTAAAAGTTGTGGAATGAAAAATAAACTTCCAAAAAAGTCAGTTTCAGCGGCGTATTTAAAACGCGAAGAGGTGCGACAATTAAAAAGTCATTAAACTAATAATCAAATGAATTCCCCATCGGTTGTATTTCATTAAATTCTAAATACATACATCCAATGTAGAAAAACCACACTCTAATAATTTCAAAGAATGTTGAAGAAACGTTGCCAGAACGTTGAAACAGAACAGAATATTTTTCAGAAAACAAAACATTTTCAATCAACCATACCATACCATACCATACTCACACACGCACGAAGTTTTCTGCTTCATATTTGAGAATTCATTCCTCGCACACACAAACATACTCTACAGCTACAATTTGATTAACTTAATAAATACAGAAAGTCATGCTGTGTATATATTGGTAATAATTCTTGTATGCCCCCAAATCAACAACTTGTCAATTATTCATCGCAATTCTATCCTCAAAGTGCAAATAGGTCCACTAAACGTTATAGAGTGGCTTGAAAGAAGTTTCCCTGAATGGTCAAAACTCCATCTTTTAAGTTTTAATTTAACTGTTATTTTCCTAGATAACTAAAATTCCAAGTAAGTTCGAGGGAGGTTTTCAGGCCTGTCAAGTGACAGTTATTTTGGGGGATCTTTTAAAGCTTCGCCATAACAGTACGACATTTTTCCCCGATCTGGCGGCTCACCCACCAATCGGGGGTTAACCCCTCGATCGATAGGATCTGTACCACTATTAGCCTCTCAATCGGATAGCTTTTTCGCCGATATCGGGGTTTTTCCGAAAGGTATTTTAAAGGTTTTTTTTGGATTGCAATACACCCCGAAAAGAGGGTGATTTTCCGACCCATTTTGATTTCAAAATAAACAGTATTTTTAAAGTCTTCTTATCATTTACACATGTTCCTGAAAATTTCAGCTCAATATCATTTGCCTTTCGGTTTTTATTCACGGTCAAAGCTCTTATAAAAATGGATTCGTACAGCCCCGCTTCGTTTTCATGAAAATCTATTGTTCTTTTAAACAGCCATAACTTTATGAACCGGAAATGGTTTTCATATAATTGTTTTTTTGTTTTTTTGTTTTTCTTATGTTTTTCTCCAGATTCTTTTTACGGCAAAAGTAAACAAAAGAAATGGGACAAAGTTTTAAAAATTTGATCAATCATTTCGGGAAAGGTGTATTGGGCATTCGAATTACTCAAAAGAGACCATTGTTTTTATCCCACATGAATTGCCAATTAATTTTGAACAAATTCACCGTATATAAATAAATATATATACATATAATATATAAATTCACCGTAGAAAACCCCGTAATAAAAATAGATTCTAGGAAAGAATTTCTTTTAACAATATTGTGCAAGCAAACAAAATTATCCCCTTACTCATTTTATCTACGTTAAACTTTCGGTTTTCAAATGCCTCGTTTAATAAAACACTTTTAAGAGTATCCTAAGTCTTTATTTGCCTGGTTCATTTTTTCTAGAATATCTAGCCTGGAGCGAGTATCATCTTGGGAATTTGGAAGAGGCGATCAGTCTAACAGAACAGATCGTACACGTAGACCCCTCTCATCGCACGGCACCCATCAATCTGGAATTATACCAACGAGAGTTGAAAGCCAGCAAGACGGACCCAAGTGTACGCAAAACGATTTTCCAGCGAGGAAAGAAGGATTGGCAAAACCACCATAATTTGTTGTGCCAAGGAGTTGAGAAAATGGAGCAGAAGATTATCGATAAAATGTTTTGCGAGTACGGAACCTATCACCCACGCTTCATTTTGAAACCTTTAAAGATGGAACATCTCTATGACGAGCCTAAACTTACGATATACCACGACCTTCTACGTGATTGGCAGATAGACGTTGTTAAAAGGAAAGCGAGACCGTTGCTACGACGCGCTACCGTACACGATATAAAGACCGGTGAACTGAAATTTGCTGATTACCGGATCAGTAAAAGCGCGTGGTTATTAGCGGAGATGGATGAAGTGGTACACGGAATAATAAACAAAGTCGGAGACGTGACCGGATTAGATATGCGGTATTCTGAAAGTTTACAGGTGGCGAACTACGGACTGGCCGGACAATACGAGCCGCATTTCGACCATTCCACCGTCAAAGTGCCGAAAATGTTCAGTATGTACGGTGGAAACCGCATTGCCACGATGTTGATGTATATGAGTGAAGTAGAGCGCGGCGGTAGTACCATATTTGTAAACACAGGTCCGGGCGTTCGGATTCAACCGGAAAAAGGAGCGGGCGTGTTTTGGTTTAATTTAAAGAGGAACGGCCAAGGTGATGTAAAAACACGACACGCCGCCTGTCCGATCTTACTCGGACATAAATGGGTATCCAACCTTTGGGTACACGAGCACGGCCAAGAATTCAGGAGGCCTTGTTCCCTCGACCCTGAAGAATGAAGAACAAGGATTGAGCTGAGTTTATAAAATGATATACTACTTGTAAATTAAAAGAAAAATGTGGTATAAAGCGATCTAATTAACGTTTATATAATTTGCTGTTATATCATTGTCATATAAGTACTGGCATTCGATGCGGTATTTTTATGCTCGGAAATCCGCAAAATATGGCGAAAATTTCTTCCAATAAAGTAATTAGATATGTTGTTATGCTAAGTATAAACCACACCGAGATAACGTCCTTACCATTACTTATGTTGAAGAATAAAATGCAAATGAAATTTTCTAACATAACGTTGAAAGTGGATTCATATTCAATTTTTCCAGAATCTAAGAAGAAATTAACGAATTGTTTGTTACCAGCCTACCTTTGTAAGTCTTAAAACTTGGTTGTTTGTCATCGTGTAAGGGTTGTTTGTCATTTTGGTTGGGATGGTATCTCCGATGGTGTAGGACTTGTATCTTAATTGGTCGGGCTTTGCATGTCAATTGGTAGGACTCTCCTTTCCTAGGATTTCAAGAATTAACCCTATTTTAGGACCAGGCTTTTTGGGTTCCAAATATACCAGGGCGATAATTTCTGATAGAGACATGAAATTTGGTACACACAATCTTCAATATAAGCTGAATCGAATGACGTGACATTTTTTTGCTGATGTCATCTTATTTTGGATGGCGTCATCAAAAAGGTACTTTTTACCTAAAATAAAGCCTGCAAAGTTGTTGTTTTGACTAATGACCAATAAAATTTGAAGCACTCACTACACTGTATACCTATGAAACTTTGTTAAAAGGTGTCTCATATAATTTTACTAAAAGTCAGAAAGTTTCAGACAAATTTAAATTTTTTCCAGAAGTTATTGTGGAATCCACCCTCTCTGATGCTAATAGGGTTAAACGCACATGGACAGTATTGCTGATCTGCAGAAAAACTGAATCTAAATTCTTATTATTTCAATTTATCTTAACATCACGAAACATTATTCAAATTCTTTAGCAATCGGCGACGAAATGTTTCAAAAGGATATGTATGCTTTATTACGAGCCGAACCAAAAGAAAACGCTCCTCCATCCTGGAGGCCTCTTAGAAATCAAGAAGGTATCTTTTTCTAAAAAACATTGGTAGAAACACATGAGAAAAATAAAAATTCAGTAATGTTTTAATTAAGGATAAATAATATATTTACATCTTTGTGAAATTTTCAATAAACATAAAGTATAAAAATTCTTATTAATAAGTCACGTGACACTTAGCTGTTTCTGCTTTCGAGCCATTTGTGATCGCAACTCACGAACTTGGGTCATCAAGTCCAATTGTTTCCCGGTAAACGAGCCTCGTTCTGAAGTTTCATCGTCACTGAAAACTAAAAAAGAAGAAAGGAAACTGATCATCATTCCTAAAGATTAAAAACTACGAAAGAGGTGATTCCCCAGCACAAAAGCAATTTGGGGTGTTTCCCAACACAAAAGCAGTTTGGGTAATTCCCCAGCACAAAAGCAGCTTGGGGTGATTCCCAACACAAAAGCAGCTTGGAGTGATTCCCAACACATACACCAGGGAATGAGGTGACTCAGATTATTGTATATATATACCATGTATGTATACCATGCGAATAATCTTTGGAGAAAAAAATCGGTAACGTGAAACATTTTTAGATTATTCAATTTTCTCAAAATGACAATTCAAGAAAATATTTTATATATAGTTATTCATCCTTAATACATTATCGGGGAGAGAAAAACAATAAATTTAAGAAGACGTACTTTTAGGGCCAGGCCGTTCTATTGTTAAACAAGGTGACGGGACGGGCCGTTCTGTTGTTAAACAAAGTGAAGGGGTAATTCGTTCAACTTCTGAGTTCAATAGATGTTTCTATAAGAAAATAAAATACATCAGTGCCAGGAAAGTTTGACAAGAATTGTCGTTTTGGTTAGAGGGTTGGTTAGGTACTATTTTTACAAGGAATTGTTTGAACAACGAATGGTGGGTTTGAGCTATAACCTATAATTTTAAAACGGTAACATGATGAAATACGTCTTTTAGAATGGCAGTGTTCAGTTGCAAAGTTTTTTTGCCATACCACATGCAAAAGAATAAAGCGGGGGGAATCAAGAGGTTTACTGTATTAGTGGATTAATTTTCGTATGGATTAAATTTCTCAGTTTTTCGCGAAAAAATAAATCCAGGGAAACACAATTTCTTAATTTATTCTATGAACTGACGAAAGGACCGAGAAGAGTGAAACTAACCTTTTTAGTTATCACTTGACCAAGAGTTTGATGCAGTTCATTTTCTCGTATATCATTTTCATGATTCATTCTGGCAATCTTGAAGAAACAAAGCAATCTCATCAGAAATATAGCATTCCAAAAAAACGGCACAAGGATTACAAAAAAAGTCAAAATTATAAGAGAGTTTTCAATTGACACACCCCTCCACATAAACTGAGGTATTTGCCGCTTGATACACTCCTCCACATAAACTGAGGTATTTGCCGCTTGATACACTCCTCCACATAAACTGAGGTATTTGCCGCTTGATACACCCCTCCACATAAACTGAGGTATTTGCCGCTTGATACACCCCTCCACATAAACTGAGGTATTTGCCGCTTGATACACTCCTCCACATAAACTGAGGTATTTGCCGCTTGATACACTCCTCCACATAAACTGAGGTATTTGCCGCTTGA
>JAYRBV010014913.1:0-12798 GCA_036023255.1 Mitrocomella polydiademata
AGAGAGAGAGAGAGAGAGAGAGAGAGAGAGAGAGAGAGAGAGAAAGAGAGAGAGAGGTAAGCTGATGAGACTACTCTTTGGGAGTGAGAATTTTCGAGGATATACATCAGAGTTTTTTTCTAAGAATTTAAATACACATTAATGTTATAAGTGAAGTTTATTTCACTTTGTACCGTGCATAGACCACCAGAAATCAACATGATCTTGCAAGATATAGTTAAAAGACACTAACTAAGCTCTTTAAACTTTGACAACACCATAGATAAACTCCGCCCATTTCCTACAATTCTATTATCATCTACAAATATAACATTAACGAGATAAGAATGTATTACAGGGATATACATACAGACAGTATTACTACTACGCTAAGTCACAAAAACGGCAAAGATAAATAAAGCTGGAAATTTGGATCTTTGGATCTTTATTTTCACCACCAACAATGAAAAAAAAAGTTTCAATTTAAAAAAAAAGTTCTTTAGCTTCTTATATATAAGATTTCCGTGGCAGGGTTAACTGAGGTTTGGCAGTGAGCGGCAGCGATTTTCGTAACGGAAATGGTTATAACTCTAAAAATAAAATAGATTGAGATTTCAAACTTTTACAATACTTCGATTGTAATAATTAGTTATTAAAAAATTTAAAAAAAGAAAATGGCGGACTTATATGACGTCATAATACGATAATACGATATTTCTACAACGGTTATAGACTTCTATAACTCAATGTTATGAACGTTAACGTTATTTTTATTATCCTTAAAATATGGGAAAAATTTCTATCTTGTTAAATTTTTTAAATTTTAGTCACGTGATAAATGATGACGTCATCAAAATTTATGATTTTGAAATCTTGCTTTAAAATATTTAAAATTGTGTCAGGTGTAAAGAGCTTGAAGAAAACTGCAAATAATGGTATGGTATGGTTTATATCAGTTTGACAATTAAAACGCCCAAAATCACAAAATTTGATTTAAGATCTATTAGCCAATCAGAATGCAGCATTACTTAAATCTCAATAAGTACCTTTTACGTTTTTCAAATTTCAAATATGATACCATTTTTAAACACAGAATCTTTGGTATAATTACGATTGGTATAATTTATTTTGTTCTTCAATTCACTTATTTCAAAATTTCAAAATTGCAGTTACGTCATCAGCTGTCACTGTCAACGTCATTCCAAAATAATGGAAAATAAACTGTAAACCTCTTTCAAAATTCAATAATAAATATTTAATAAAAACACATATTAAAGTTTCATACAGTTTTGACCTGCTAAAGTAACTGTAAACAAAGATAAATATTAGCTGAACATTTTTACCCTCGTTTTTGCCCGCCGTGCACACTAGCGTATGTAATTTTGTCATAATACCTGCTAAAAATGTTCAAACTATTTTATAATAGTTTGGCTTTCAAATTGGGCAACGAGCATTGGTAATCGGTTTTGCAGAAATCTTCGACCATTTGCTATCGTAAAGTTAACTAATCTATTTTATATAGGTCAAAAAATATGCTATAACTTGAAATTTAAAATAAATATATTGATGAAATTCAATTGAGCACTTCAATTAGAGTGGCACACATGATTAAATGCACTGGATTAGTAAATACAAAAGAATGTTCTGGAAAGTCTACAAAAATCATGGTTCTAAAAGGGGGAATTATATCTTAAAGTTCTTTTGAAATAAACATTACAATCGACATTTAAAGATGCGGTTTCAGTCATTTAGAACTCTTTAGTAATATTTTACTGCGATTCACTTGATTGATTGAAAGTATATAAAAATATATATAAGTCTGCTGCATTATAGGACGGAATATTATAATGTTTATCCCAAGAAAGTCTCTATTCAGATCTATGGAGATGCTATTAATTAGAGGTCCGCCTATTTTTGCGAAGCACCTACAAAGGGAGTTAATTAATAGATTTATCATTGATTAGTAACTTTCACCATCGAAAGCAATTTGCTGGGACCCCGCAATCTTATTCCCTTTAATCACGAATCTAAAGATGATGTATTATATGTGCACCAAGACAGAGAATGACACGAGATTAAGATTCCACCACCTTTTTTTGAATGAAAAGATTTGAATGAACATGAACATTTACGTATAATACCAACAGATTTGGCTACTGATAAGGTACTATCAGCTCTATTGCCAGCTTTTCCTTGTTTCCAAGTAACCTAGCACGCAAATATTTTATAAAGCAGACTCATTGATCAAATTATAAATACACGCATCTGTCAAATTTATTTTTTAATAGTTATAGATAAAAATAGTTGTTTTGAAAATTCAAAACACGAGAAGAATTTTATATTGTCAGCGAATGATACTCAAAAATGGCTTCGGCATCAAATCGACTATAATTTATTTGCTTATATGTTACAAACAATACATCAAAATTTAAATTTGGGGTGGCAAACTCAATTCCTTAAGGGCATTCGATTCTCCCTTGCTAGTCGAGTATCATTCCGATAATTGGAGGTATGCCTGGTGCCTGATGCCTGACTGAAAATCAATTTACATAGGATGGCCTTTCCGAATTCCAATCTTCTACCAAGCCAATCTTCTCATATTGATCTGAATATTTTATACTCAATAAACATGAATTTAAAGACAGATAATTTTTTCTTCATATCTCTTTGAAAAATGAACCAATTTTAATGTATGATATACCGATATTTAAGTTAATCCTTCCTCCTCTTTACGATAGAATTAAGTTGATCTTCAAAAGTCTTGTACTTTTTGAAAAATATCGCTTCGAAGAGGGAAACTTTTTTGCGGCCCACCCTGTAGTAAAAAACTTAAAAAGACAAAAAAACGAAAAAAGCCACTTTTAGGTCCAGGATTAATGCAATATTACGCTCCGCTACATGACCACTTAGGTTTTATGAATTATTTCTTACTTTTTTTCCACAAATTATTTTCCCAATTTTTCTTGGCATAGAGCTTACGCAGTTGGAAATTGGAAATGCCAAGCGAAGTAACGATGTAGAATCAGGTAGGACTCTTTGTTCTCTGCACCTCCTACTTGCTTCCGGTTTTTCCCGAATGAATAATTTACCGATATTTACATGGTCAAATATAAACTTACAAGCTTATTAGAAAACTTTACAAAAAAAGGAACATGTTAACCTTATTGTGATACAGTACTCATCGTGTATATATACCAAAACCTTTTCAGACAATTATAAGTTAGGGCGGCTCAATCTTAAGGTGGGCGCTATTTCTTTTAGCGTCTCTCAATGATATGTTACGGCACTTCCTGAAAGTCAGAAAAACTAAAAACACTAAAAAACAAACAAGTAAGTGCATGAAAAACAAGCATACAAAACACCTGAATGTAGTGAACATTTTCGCTAAGCACACCGCACGACACCATTTTTTTGTTTATTTACGTACCATGCATGTTGGCGCCCTGATTCATGTTTATCCTAAATTATGAGAATTGAGCTAATATGAGCACTCTGAATTATTCATGTTTTATTTTGTACATTCTAGACTCTGATATAATTAAAACAATTACAGATAATGGCGGTCTTGCTGGTGCGTTGAACAGTGAGTTTTTCAGTTTTAAAATGTTCAATCATTTTTCATTTAGTTTTCAAATTCTACTTCTTTCAGGCTTTTCCACTTTAATGTTTAAATGACTCGGTAGTGGTTAAAAAAAAATATATATAAATAGAGTCTTTTTCTTCCTTGTTTAGTTTGAAATTTTGCAAATCTTCTACTATCCTTTTTTTGCGTAAAAATCGAGATCGAGGTTTTTTTTTGTTTTGTTTTAATTTCTTTTGTCACTTCCCTGCTTTAAATTTGTAATATGTAATTAATTTCTCAATAATTTGTTCATTAGATGAGCTATGGAATAAGATGCAGCAGAATAAAGGTAGGTTTCTTTGAGATACCACACACTTATGACCAAAAATTTATTTGTATAATGTAAAAACACAAAAATACATCAAAAACATTAAGGTAACTATAGTAAGTATATAAATAAAGCCAATCGGTCGTCTCTTAAATGTTTAAGGAGAGATCAAATCATTCACTTGTAATACACGTTCACTTTATACGACACACACACATATATACACCTACACACCAAAGCAGGCAAATTCAACAAGTCAATGCGGGGGAGTTTTTTACTATTGGTACGGCACCCAATTTCTGCGCGCCGTATCAATAAAAAATACTCCTCCACAAGCTTCTTTTTTTTAGTATTTTTCCACTTTTTTTATTATTGTTGTATTGCACCACTATAGATGCAAAAAGAAACACAGTGAAGCTCACAAAGAAGTCAGCAGGTTAGTTCACACTGTACACTCAAGGTTCACACTGTACACTTAGGGTTCACACTGTACACTCAAGGTTTACACCGTACACTCGAGGTTCAAAATTTACACCCAGGAAAATTAAAGTTTTGCACTTATATCGTATGTACTAAAACCCTCATTTCTCTCACGCATTTAGGAAGTATCGGGATAAGAAAGCGAGGGATAGGGGTGGGGATGATCGAGTAATAATTTGAAATTTTGTAGCCTTGTACCTGCAAGTGTCTAAACGAAGTTGTGAAGAAGTTGTGGCACTTTACCTGGTCATTATTTGAAATTTTCTGTTTTGAATTCATAAAAGAACCATCGCTGGATGACCAATGGCAATACATATTATGCAATATACCTGTTCATGTAATGTAATATTTTTCTCTTCATTTTAGACAAAGCAGTACACCAGAATATGAATTCTCTATCCGGGAATATGAAGAAAGATTCTGGTAAGTTTTGCTTTGTTAAATGATATAAATATTTTCTATCTCAAATTATCAAAAAATCTACAACTCCAAGGGGTATAGCACTTGGAAAAATCTCGTAAAAAGTTAAGAGAAAATAAAATTAAAAAATCAAAATAATCAAACAAAAAAAAAAAAATCTCGTGGAAAATCTTTTGGAGTGTAAACTTTGTTGTGCACGATACGATATATCAAGGACTCTCGACTGAAATATATAAAATCCAACCTAAGCCAGATTACCCTTCTACGATTCCGATATCGATTTGTTTTTAAGATAATTTTTTGTTTTTTAGACGACGATTTAGATGAGCTGTTGAGACTCATGTCTACACGTAAGTTTATTCGATGAATATGTGGAGTCCGGTCTATAAAAAGTATCGACTCATATAAAGGCGCTCTCGGCGCTCGTTACAATTGAATCAAGGGTTCGAGTCAGCCAGGCACTGATCGCAGTAATTGTGGGGTACCTAGCCACCACATTCCCCCTCGCTACTAGTTTCCACAGGTTCGCGTAGGTATTGATAACAGTCAACTTTACTCGGAAATAAATTTTTTATGATTAAGTAATCAAAGTAGAGTTCTACAAATGTAATCAATTTATTTTCTAGGAAAACAAAATAAAAGATCATCAACTTTTAATACTGGAGGTAAGCAAAGAAACCCAAATTGGCCCAAAAGATAAAACATATTTTTATACAACATATATTTACAACATATTTTGAATTGATTTTTTTCAAAAGGGAAGACATTTTTCATTCTTTTTCTATGAGGAAAACTATGGCGGCCCGAAGCATGGCGCGCTTTTCTCTAGTTTTACTAAAAATATCCCAACATTTCAAATCAATATGTAGAGGGGGGGGGGGATATTTACCACTCCTTCTTATAAACATTTTTTCTAGAAAAACGACTAATTATAAATCATATAAAATTTGACGGCTGCTGTTTTTTCGTTTTAGACAAATCTTTGGATGCTTTGTTTCAACTCCTCTCAAAAGATGGTGAGTTTTTAAAGATGTTTTAAAAGACGCTTCATTCTTTAGCAATCCTCAAATTTGGTCTTTTCCATAATAATAATAATAATAATAATAATAATAATAATGGTTAAATTTTGTATAAATCTTCTAGAGCAACAATCCTCAAAGAGATCATCGGCAACTGACGAAGAGAAAAGAGAAACTGGTAAGAATCCTGGCCCCAAAATCACAATTTTAAAGGAAATGTTTTATATACCAATAAATGGTTCGCTATATCAGGTGTCATAAAAGCGTTAGTTTTTCTTTGTCGGATGGGTCGAACTAGAGTACATTTTCTGATGATCAAATTGTTGATATAATCGATGTACCCTCTTTGTAGTCAAGACATCAGGTTAGTGACCTTCTGCTGGTCAGGAGTTCGAGGATACTATATGTCATGGTGATATGTATAAACAGATTAGATAAATACACCTCTTCTCCTAGACCTAGATTATTTCCATGTATAGGTTCGGGAAACATTTATATTTTTGAGACCAATTTGGGCCTGACGCTTGGTATTATACACAGTTTTGCACTTTCAAGAAATTCGAAAATAATCAGTTGATAAATCGAAATTTTTTAATTTACTTTTCCATCTCGAGTTAGTAACTCGAATATTTTTTATTTGTTTTTCCATCCCGAGTTAGTAACTCGAATATTTTTTATTTGTATTTCCAACTCGAGTTAGTAACTCGAAAATTTATTTTTTGTATTACCATCTCGAGTTAGTAACTCGAAAAATAAAGGAACGTAAAAAATCTCAAGTTAGTAACTCGAGAAATGACGAGAAATGACGTCATAATGCGGAACTCGATTTTCTAACTCGGGTTTTCCGAACCCCTATAGGTTCCTATCATGTCGGTGTTTTTTTTTAAGTGATAAAATACTGTCACGACATAATTAATTAATCATTTCTGTTTGTTTCTGTTCCAGATTGCAAAGACAACCGTGTAGACTGCGCTGGATATGTTGATTATTGCGAAATCCCGGAGTATCGTTTGATGATGCGTGAAAAGTGTCCTTTGACTTGTAAAGTTTGCAGTGAGTACTTCTTTTAATTTTTTCTGCTGGGAAAATTGTTGCTGCAAAACAAAAGCTGATTTTTACGGAAGCCCATTATTCTGTCGTTTCATTCATTTTGTATTAGACGAAACGACATTTTTTTGCCGTTTAGTCTTTTTTTATTAGACGAAACGACACTTTTTGTCGTTTTTTCTATTTGTTTATTAGACGAAACAACATGTCCCTTATGGGGTTCCGTAGATTTTGGCATGACTTTGAGTTTTACGGCGGTTCAATTCTCAACTTAGTTTATTTTATTATATTTTGCCCTCTATGGGTATAAAAAAATAAGTAAAATTAACTTACATTTGCGTGTTAGATAAGTATTTGCTGAAAACTTGCAAAATCAACAAAAATGAGAAAACAGGAGAATGATTATTACTATCCCGCCTTTTTTGGAAAATAAAACCACAAATTCTTTCGAAGGCGCTAACAAAATTTTGCCCGACATTATTTGTTACGTTATAGTATTATATAGTTGACCTTTTGTTTTTGTTCGTTCCTTAACAGAGGTGTGTATAGAAGATGTATACGATAGTTGCAAAATAATTAAACAAAACAACATGTGCGAACTCCCACAATACGTCGAAAGGCTTAAAGTAAACTGCCACCGAAGTTGCGGATATTGTAGTATGTAGTTTCTTCATTTTATTTTTTTCTCTTTTTCTTGCTCTCTACTCATTATTTCCCTTGCATCAAAATGTAGTGACCGTCAAAGTTTATCCTGTGGAAAAGCCTATTACAGAAATAATATGCGTATGCTAAAAGCTACTTTAATCGGTACCATATACAGTATAGACTTTATGGTAATTATTAAACAAATCTTTAAGAGCCACAACGTTTTTCTGATTGAACTCATCATTGAGATTTACTGTTAGGTTTATAACCTTTTAGCACATTCGGCGTTTAATCGCAGGGTGATGAACATAGTCGACTTAAGCACTTTAGTTCCCAGGCTTATTCATACAAGTCGAACTTTTTTCTTCTTGTTTTTTTTTTTGATTTGCTCATTGAAATAAATAAAAGACCTTTAAACATAGATAGAGCAACCAAATTTCGCATATTTTGCTAAGAATTCAAGCAATTATAAGCACTGATTTTATAGATTTCTGCTACAAAAATTTGAACTGTGTTTTATGTTTCATCAGGAGCTCACTCACCCGAAGCTTGCACAATGCATCCTGAAGGCTGCTGTTGGGACGGAAAAACATTCGTTAAAGATGGATGCCACGGTAGGTGGAAAATAAATTCACAAAATTTCTGCGAAAATTTAATTTTCAACTTTGTGAATACAAATTCTCAGGAAAAAAAATGATGATTTGCAGCCATATTGTATTATTAAATACCTTGAAATGTTTCCTCGTATTGGTGCTTTGAAAATATGAAACTGGATGTGACTGCAGACTTTTCCAAAAAACCTCTATTCTGTAAAATTGTGGAATTCAATTGTATCTCCATCCTTGAAAAATTGTCCTGATATTATTATGATATGACGTGCAAACATATGTACTTATTTTTTGAATTGAAAACTAACTACTTAGAAATGTTCTCTTTTTAGCTTGCGAAAACCAAAAAATGGGGAGAGCGATTTGTAAAACTATGGTAGATGAGTGCACTAACAAACGTGCACCCGGTAAATGGATGAGAAGAAATTGCCCTGTAGCTTGCGGCATGTGTGGTAAGTACTTTATTCGGATAAAATAAGCGAATTTTGGCCTTTTTCGCGAATTTTCTGAAAATGACCATTCGCGAAAGTTTATCCACTGAAATTGTCTATATCGATGAATTGCGAAAGTTTGTCCGGTGAAATTAAAGGTTTACGCTCATACTTACACCGAAAATAAATTTCAAAATCGAAATTCGTTTTCGAAGTTTATCTCGCGAAATTCTTCCAGATTGTCAATTCGCGAAAGTCTCTCACAATCGTGTTACCAGGCCGCTTGTTTCGTTTTTTTATAATAATCAGATATTTTAAAAAACTGTCACAAAATAATGGTTAAAGATACAAGGTGTACACTAGGGAAATATATGCATTAAATTAGTAATGACATGTTTCGATATCATATATCTTCATCAGAATGAACCGGTATGAAAAATATCAAGGTTTTTTATATGAGATAAACTAATTTAAAAAACTGTCACAAAATATCAGATATTTACTGGGAACGACGATGCATTTCTGCTATCATCGCAACCAAAAATCAGGAACAGACTTTTCAATAAATTTTCATATTCTCCACCTGCTGCCGAGGAGTTCTTTTTTCAGGTCAAAGAATCCCTTATTGAATACAAATTTATTTATCTAATCCTATCCCGTTTATTTCTTGCCTATGGAATTACACTCTGTTGTTCTCTCTTGAGCCAAGATACATTTGATATAAAAGGATGATCGTTTATAACGTAGCGAATGTTTACTTTATGATAGATCCAAAGAAGGAATGCCACGATTTGAAAGCATACCATGAACAAGGACTCTGCGTCAAGTGGAAAGATAGTTGCAAAAAGGATGTCAGTGTCCGAAAAATCTGTCCCAAGACTTGTAACGCATGCGCACAAAGATTTGTGGATAACGATCAATAAATACATTAATAACTTGAAGTTCTCGTGTCCAACCTTAAAGCGAGCCAAATACTGTAAAACATTTGTGGAGGAGTGTTTTCTAAGGATGTGGCACGCATAATTATTATAGAAAAGACTTACCTACACTTGATTTTTTCAAATGATTTTGCGCCTCTACGCTGTGGAGAAGTTTTACAAAGACGCAGTATGAAAAAATCGGAAGAAGTAAGCTGTCCTGCTAGGTGTGACTATATGTGTTTCCTAAAATGGTGTGATTATGGTAATGGAGGCAAAAATAAAATAAAAACTGTTGATCTAACAAAATCAGTTGAATGAGGAAATATCAAAATTATAGATAAAATACATTATAATTACATTTTAAGTTGTTTTTTTGAGTATGTTACAATACTGTACAGTAGTTTGCGATTTGGCATGAAATATCTTCTGTAAGTAATTCCTGGAGACTTTAAATGCTTTTGACGAATTTCAAAATCCCCTAAACTAATTTTATGTCATATTTTTTGTAAAACTTTTCAATGATATAGGTAATATAAATATTTCTTTTTCCAGCCTTTTTTATATAATTTTAATACAAAAACTAATTTTACTTTTATATTAAAAAGATGATGTACGATTTTTTTCAACATTTTTGTATCATTTTTTTTTTTCGCTGTATAAGTACGTCAGATCCCTCTTTAGTAGAAACCCCCCCAAATCAATGCAACAGGCAAGCCAGCTGTGACACCAAAAACTTCAACCAGCAGAATAGCAAAAACTTTAAGTTGCGGATCTGGTTAGATTTCTTTTTATCAACTTTTCTTCTTTCTCTACATTTTCACACGTTGAACAAATCATCATAAATAAAATAAATAAAACTTGAATTAAGCCGAAAAAACCAAACTCCAGTCCTATTTTTCTATCTCCTAAACACCCGTTATTACCAGGGCGGTAAATATCTTTAAACCAGCGCAAAGAGCAAGCATTGACATTCATCTAGCACATGGCTTCCCAAAATTTCTTTTATTAAGATCGTAAATTTTCCCTGCTAGATATTTTAGAAAATCTTGAACGACTGAGATATAAAAACATTCTGGGAGTCAAAAAGGTAAGAGTAAGGAATACAAAAATTATTGAATTTCAAGACAAGTATGTTGTTTAAGTTGTTTATCTCTGGAAAATCTCATCAACGATATCACAATTTTTATAGTTAAAATTTATGGCCTATACTTTCATTCGCATTTCTCTAAAACAATTGCGTATACGACTGTATTGAATTTATACTACAACCCTGGAACTTAATGTTGGCAAAAAAATGAAATTTTGAAATTTTTCACCCCCTCCCCCCTTAAATCAATGTTGACAAATGAAATCAAGCCAAAAAATCATCCTGAATTAGACCAGAATATCAACATTGTAGTAGTGGGGGAAAGGGGGTCATACTTTTGATTTTTATGAGCTTTTTTTTGCCAAGTATTAATTTCCGGGATTGTAAAAGGCAAACTCCTTTCCCAGTGTTGCCAGATTAAATTCAGATTTCAACCACAAACAACTTAGTTACCATGTAAAGTAGATAAATACGCCTGTAGTGCCGTGATTCCAAGACAGAAAATATCAAATGCTCCTAAAAATTTGTCTTTTAACTTTTTTTATTTATGTGTGGGTCGTACTAACGACATATACCTAATGCTCTTTTTTAACATATTACACAAGAGCCTTTATCAGAAATATTGAAATAAACCGTACTTTCAATATCACGCAAGAATGTTTCCTTACAAAGACCAGCGTCATTTTTCTTTGGGTGTAGCGAGAGCTTCATTTTCCCCTCAATTTGAATACTTTCCACCATAGTTTGTAGCTTCCCATTAGGAAACAAATCATCACTTATCGGGTATCTTGTTGTCGTTGATGATCCATCCTTCTTGTTGATAAAATGCACACGAACTACTTTGTAAACTTTCAAAGATTCATGCTCTATCTCGTGAAAAACTACGTCCTCTTGATGTATTCGTTCTACCCCACTCCTTTCAACAGTAAATACATCGATGAGACCTGCACGTATAAGCGATGTTTCTTGCAATCGTTCCTTGAATTTCAAAATGGAATCGGTTTCCAAAACATCTAAAGAAGAAGTTTCCATGAATGCACATTTGAAATTGATTCGAATTGTCTGACCAGGTTTGACAACTAAATCGACGGTGAGACTATCGGTTGAAGAGAGATAATAAAGATTGTACAGTTCTTCATCGTCCTGCAGTTCCACTTTGTTACGGAACAACTTTTGTAGGTGATATGGGATTTTTCGCATTTCCTTGATGTAACGTTTAAGATCTTTAACGTTAAATATTTTTTCCTTGAAAGTGTTTACTATTATTTTTTGCCCAGTCAACGTGGAAAGAACGAGTGTCTTTTTAATTTGCACAACTGAATAGTCTTTCAAATCGAGTTGAAATACCTCTTCTCGAACTTCACCACAAAAGTCTGATGGAAAAAGGTCCGTGATAGAAAAATCTCCGTCAAATATTTCAACCTTCACTTCATTGTCACCTTCTAACCGTTTTATTTGTTTTAAAATTTGCAGCTTTGCAGGTATATTGTGGGTTTTACTTAGTTTACGTTTGATGTCATCAGGTGTGTTTACTTCATCAATTTGATAGCAGATCCAGGTAGACTTATTTGCAACATAATTTGTCAGTAGATGTTTCCCAAACATTTCAACACGAACGGATCTATTTCGTACGCACAATTCATTTGCATTACAGATGTCAATTATCTTTTCATCAGGTGTAGCTTTAATTAGCAATTCAATAATAATTTCGTTATCTTCATTGCAATGTGACAATAGGTTTTCAATAACTTCATCGTTTTTCATTGGTGTTCCTCTGCAACGGAGTAAATGTAGATCCTTTGGAATATGTATAGTCCTCTCTATTTCATCAGATATATCCTCAAGACAATTAACTTCTTCTTGATTGAATTGAACAATAGTCTTTTCTGACACATGATTATTTCTTACTTTAATCAATGCCATGACGTCAGACTTGAATTTTTTCTTTTCTTTTAGGTAAACTGAAAGAAAATGTATTTTTTCAGATTATCAAATAGCAAATTAAAAAATACCTTAAAGGAAGAAATTTTTCGCTAAAATCCGCGAAATTAAATTCCCGCGAAAATTTCCAAAATCAGTCGTCCGCGAAATTAAAAATTAATGTTTCGTTATCGTTGCTGTTGTTCTGTTTTTTGTCAATAACAATAATTACATACCATAATTTGTGGGAGCACGAAAAAACAACTTTAAAAAGAATCATCTAGATACAAATACCATCTTTCAACAAACAAACCCCCCCCCCCCCCAAAAAAAAAAAAATCCAAGAATTTTG
>JAYRBV010014924.1:0-12798 GCA_036023255.1 Mitrocomella polydiademata
GCAAGGACGTTGAAGAGACTGCTTACGCACAATGCATAAAACCTGCTGTTTATGAAGCACGCCCTTCGGGCAAAAAAAACATATATTTCACACAAAAAAAACTTTTTTTGAGGGAAAATATTTTGCAAAAAATTTTTTTTTACATGAATTGGGGAAATGAAAAAAAAAAATTTGGACCAAAAAAT
This sequence comes from Mitrocomella polydiademata, assembly GCA_036023255.1. NCBI lineage: Eukaryota > Metazoa > Cnidaria > Hydrozoa > Leptothecata > Mitrocomidae > Mitrocomella > Mitrocomella polydiademata. The sequence continues at coordinate 186 of JAYRBV010014924.1, forward strand.
TTAGGCCCAAAATAATTTCCCCCCAAAAAAGTTTTTTCACCAAAATAAAATTTGGAAATTTTTTTTTTTCACTTTTTTTTGTTTTGAAAATACTGAAATTATTTCTCCCACAGCTCGGCTACCATTTTGAACACTGTCCGTAGACAGACAGAATAGTGCTTTTATTAAGATAGATAAGTGAGGTGGGAAAGGGAGAAGGTTAAAGGATTTTGGAACACTTATTGTTTTTAAAAATGAAATCATTAGCGAATTCATTGTCTTACTGTGTACATGGGAGAAGAAAGGGGTGGTTTCAAAGTATGGATTCTTTATGGATGGTGACTTTTAATGTTTATGTTCTCTTGTTAACTGTCGTATATTTTTAGTTGTTTACATTACTAGTAACTTTTGTATCCATTTTCTTATAGTAACACTGGTTTCACAAAGTCCACCTCATCGTACATAGTACCACAATCTGGTATTTACGCTGTAGATATGAATTTGCTTGTCGGTAATCTACCATCATCTCAAGCTCTCACAGGTTCCATTCTGAGAAATGACGCACCTCTATTGTCAGCAGTCAGTACTTTTGGTACCTCTAAAACCATCACTGTTTCTGACATGGTCTACGTGCAGAAGGATCAGAAATACTCAACTGAAATCTCCGCAGCCCAAGCTGGCCATTTGAACGGTGCCACGCTAGAGGGTGGTTACTCAATCTATTTTGTCAAATCATCAAAAGATGTTTTAGGTAACTATAACTCTTTCACAATCTTTGTTTCATAGACAGAGGCCGTTATGTTTTAACCGCTTTTTTAGTATTTCTAGTCTAGCACTTCTTTGAATTTGACGCTTACCAACGCACAATATTTGGAATTTTTGATATTTCTAATATTTGATACTCATCGACATTCCATTTAGGTTTCCGATCAAGCATTTCTTCAAATATGGCACTTACCAATGGTGCTTTTGTGAAAATCACTGGTTGGGCGGTGACTGACGCCAGTAATTTCAATACCATTAACGGTGCATTAGATGAAGTGACCATCACTTCAGATACTGAAGGTATTTACATGGTCATCTTCTCTCCATCTGTAAGTGGAGTTACCAGTGGTTACCGTGCAGGAGTTTACATCAACGGCAATGCTATCCTTCAAGGTAGAATGTCGTTCAGTAACAACGTAGCTGCATCGACTGAAGCCATGCCATTGTCACTAGCAATGAGCTTGAAAAAGGATGATGTGTTAAGCTTCGAAGTGCAAGCAGATAACGCTGGACAGCAGTTGTTAGCATCCTCGTCTAGGTCTATCTTACAGATTGATGTGGCTTCCAGCAACTTGACTGAAGGTTTAGCCGGAGTGAAGACTACAACTTCGACCTTTGAAGCAGGATTACTTAGCAATACTATTACTGGCTGGGATACATCATCGTCCCCTGGAGCTTTCTTGGCCAAAAATGTATCCATCACTAGTGCTGGTACATTGGCCGTATTACGTGCTGGTGTTTTCAGAGTAGCTGCACAAATCATTGTTTTTAACTCAGCATCTACAAGAAGGTAGGCTTATTAGTTATTTGTTTTGATTGTATATTGTTTTTTAAAGTAATGTAAGAACTATTCCCCAAAGTAACATAAAAAGTTGTGTGCAGCATGGAATTCATAAATCATTTTTTGTATTTTACCATAGATGGTTCGAAGTACAAACGATCATTCCTAGTGTTACCAGGCCGCTCTCAAATTTGAAAAGCAAAATTCAAATTGATCCTAACAGCCATGGTACATTGACCATCTCCAGCAGTATCCAACTGCAACGATTCGAAACTTTACAATTTAAGATCAGCTCAGAAACTAGCGCTTCTTACCAAGTACTTCAAGGCAGTACTATATCATTGGTTGTTATCGGTAAGGACTGCCTTTATTTATTTCTTCCTTAAATTTAATCATAATATACAGGGCGAGTCAGAAATAACCTACTATTTTGTTCAATTTTGACAAAAGAAATCGTGCTCGTTATAGAAATGCCATTGTTTATGTTTAACAATTGTGGGTTTACATATCTGGGAATGTGGGATTTGAGAGCGTTACGACTTTTGTTATTCAAACTTAATTATAAGGGAAGGTTTTTTGTGACTCGCCCTGCTTGTTCTGTTGGCTTAAGAAGACTGAAATATCAAAAATATATTTGATATACATCAAAAACATAAAAATCTGACTCACCATGTAATCTTTTAGATGATAACACTGGTCCGGTACTGTGTGAAGAATTGGGTTTGAATTTGGAACAACTACCAGATAAAAAGCGTATGCAAACACGAAAACCGTATTCATATACATGTCAAGTTATTGGAAGTCTGATACCAAACTATGGTTGGTACAAAAATGGCGCTGTAAGTTATGAACCTTTTAAAATAAAGATCTCTGCTTTTACAAACGTCTCTATACTCTTCTTCTCAGTGGTCAAAATCATTTTCAAAGTCCAAGTGGAGGATTGTCCATATAAAAACACTCCTCCGCATAGCTTTTTATCAATTTTACACGAAGGATTTCAAAATGTGAAAGTCTTATTACAAAATTTCATTTTGTTTTACGGTATAAAAGTTGGAGACTGTGTATTTTGTAACATTTCTAGAATCTATCATCTGGCACTTTGCTCATCCAATAATACACGAATACAGTTCATTGTACGAACTTCCTATTTCATTTTATTGTTACCTTTTAGCAACTGGTTGGCCAAACATCCGAAACGTATTCAATTGGAAGCACCCTGGTGGAGAACTCTGGTCTCTATCAATGTAAAGTTGACTTCCTCAGTATCACTGCCGCTACAAACAACGCAACGTTAGAAGTTTACGGTAAGTTTGTGGAGGAGGGAGGGAAAAACTAACACCGTGGAGGAGTGTTAAACTTTCTTTTCTGATAATGTACATCTCCCTCTTCGGGGTTTTCAATACTTTTTAAACTTGGTTTTTTTTTATTTTGTCGTATCGGAACATTTAAATTCTAGGTCATTCTTTTCAATTAAAAAATAAATAAAAGTGTTGCGTTGTCTCATTTCTGACCAATATAGCATTTACATGATTAAATTATTATACTACTCAATCTTAATTTATAGAAGGTTCAAAGGTAACTTTTATGAGACAAATTTGCTATCACTGTTCATTTTCAGACGTATATAGTATCTGATCTTGGTAAGTCTTATTTTAGACCCTTATCCAACGATCACCCCATCTTCAAATGTCCTTGAACACACCGTATCAGAGAATCAAGAAATAGGGGTGCTACTAGAAACATTCGGTTTGGAAGCATACAAGTTCGCACCAGTCAATGAAAAGGCCGTCACCTCATTGACAATCATAGCAGGTAAGCATGGCTTCCATTGTATCCTGAAGAATCAGTGTGGAATAATAAGGTTTTCCAGTGCCGATATCTTTTTTTTTAGTAATGAAACTAATACCAAAATTCTATTTGACACTGGCCCTTTGACCATTTACTTTTTATCATTCTGGAGTTTTAGGAAATTTTTACTTCAAAACCACGCTTTGTTACTAAATCTAAGGAGAAATGTATCCTATCCCGAATACACAATTTCTCTTTCTTTTGCACCGATTAATACGATTTTTTTATCCGAGGCATGCCATAGAATGCGTCCAAGTACATTTTTTGACTTGACTAAAAATTTCATTCACAATATTTTTGATTTCAAAGTTTTTGTTGTCTACCTCTATTCTAGGTGACCCGAGTAACCATTTCAGTGTCAGTGCGCCCTCTGCTGACTCAGTACGTTTGAGCACCAATGTGAAATTAGATTTTGAAAAACAACAGACATACGTGTTAACTCTATTGGCGACAAATACAGAAGAAGGTCAATACGTCCCGGGTACCTACATTTCCCAGATCCAATACATTGTTAAGGTTCGAGATTTGAATGATAACGCACCAATTTTCGACCTGGATCTGTATAGTGTATCATGGCCGGAAGACATTGCTAACAACTCCTTCGTTGCTCAAGTACGTGCTACTGATAGCGATCCAGGAACAACAATAACATACGGACTAGTTGGTCAGGTATCCGGACACCTGTTCTACATTGACCCTAGCACTGGTATGGTACGCACCAAAGCTTTACTGGACAGAGAAGCCAGTGATGTGCATACCTTCTTCGTAACTGCAACTGATGGACAATTCACCACCGTTTCCGAGGTCGTTGTTACTGTTACAGATGTGAATGATAACAACCCGATCTTTGTAGATTCTGGATTCGATATTGCAGTTTCTGAAGCTGCTTTAGTTGGCCACGTCATCGTGAAAGCTACGGCTACAGACAGGGACATCAATAACAATGCTGTAATTGAATACACTTTCGCCAGTGGCAATGAAGCAGGGAAATTCTCGATCAACCTTTTGACTGGAAACATCAGCCTGGCTCAGTCTCTCGATTACGAAACAGCACCGAATGTGTATAACCTGGTAGTGAGAGCTACAGACCAAGGTACTCCATCCACCTTATCTAGCGTAAGAAATTTGCCTGTCACCATCCGTGTCACCGATAACAATGACAACAATCCAGCTTTCCTCCAATCGCTTTACCAACACACCATTTCAGAAAGTCAAACCTTGAACACCAACTTTGGACTTCAAGTGTCAGCCTCTGACAACGACGGTACTATCATTAACAATCAACTGACCTTCTCAGTGAAGGGAACCGAAGCTAATCGATTCTTCCGAGTGCTTTCTGACGGTCAATTTCAACTCATCTCAGCTGTCAACGCCATTACCCATCCTGAATTCAGATTCACCGTCGAAGCTTCGGATGGATTTCAATCGTCCTCTCGCCATCGAACCGCTGATGTCATCATCAAAGTGACAGACGCCAATAACCAAGGACCAGTAATTTCACCCAACCCAATCGAAATCACAATTTCCGAAGGTACATCTATTGGAACATCTATTGGTCGTATACTGGCCACGGATGCAGATAGTGACGGTGCATTAACATATACTGCGAGCGGTGCTCAAGCAGATAGATTCACTGTCTCTGCCAACGCTGGTGAAATCATCTTGAAGAAGAACTTGGACCGTGAAAACTCTACTTTACAATCAAGCAGTTTCCTGGTAACGGTTAGTGATGGAGTCCAACAGGCAGTTGCTCAAGTCACTGTCACTGTGACTGACAGGAACGACAATGAGCCTAAGTTTACTAAACAATACTACGAGACAACAGTTCCAGAAAATACTGGTGATAACGTACCTTTGGTCACTGTTGCAGCTACTGACATTGATGAAGGTTTGAACGCTGGCATAGTCTACTCCATTGAGACAGATCCCAGTAACAGTTCACCGGATCTCTTCCAAATCAATTCTGCAAATGGCATAATCACCAAGAAGACTGGAGTTACCTTGGACTACGAAACACAGAAGAAACACCAATTCAAAGTCATTGCCACGGACACTGGTAGTCTTCGACAGCTGTCTGGTTACGCCACAGTGGTCATCAACTTGTCTGATATCAATGATAATGGACCTACCTTTACTGTCACCGATTACACTGTCAATGTGAAGGAGTCTCACAGTATCAACGAACTACTTGTTGTAATGCAAGCCACAGATCCTGACACAAACAAAGTCATGAATTTTGTCATCACCAGTGGTAATGGAGCTGGTACCTTCCGTTTCATAGGCAATGAATTGTCACTTGCACAAAGCCTTGATTATGAAACAACTCAAGCTTACACATTGAAGGTTCGAGCTTTTGATGTTGGGAGCCAGCGAAGCTCCAATGAAGCCACCATAACAGTGAACGTCCTCGAAGTCAATGATAATCGTCCAATGTTCACAACATCGTACCTACGTGTGGAAGTTGATGAAAATATCAGCCAAAATACAGTGATAACAACACTAGCAGCAATTGATAACGACCGCGGACCAATAACCAATTCATTCCAGTTTGTCAGTCTCCACAACACCAGTGAATTTACACTGGGACCAACAAATGGTGAAGTCATTAACGTGGTCAATCTTGACTACGAACGACAGCGACTCTACTCACTGGTTGCAACTGTACAAGATCTAGGCTCACCAAGACTCTCCTCCCAGATGCTTTTGGATATCGTTGTGAGAAATATCAACGACGAAGCGCCGATCTTCAGCAAAACAAATTTCAATGTCAGAATCTCGGAGAAGGCTCCTACTGGTACGACAGTGGCTACCCTCGTAGCTACAGATAAAGATACACCTGTCTCATCACTGAGATACGGAGTTGTTGGGGTATTGGATTCACGATTCAGTCTCAACGCAATCACTGGTGAAGTAACAACAAACCAAGAACTTGACCGAGAAGCTCACGGAAGTATATTCTCAATGAACTTCTATGTCACCGATGGTGCGCATAACACAACTGGAGCTAATGCCATTGTCCAAGTGGAAGATCGAAACGACAATGATCCTATCTTCACCCTTAACGAGTACATCATCTATTTGGATGAAAATAAGGATGCTGGTACCATTGTCGTAACAGTACTTGCCAACGATCAGGATGTTGACATTAGCAACAAGCAAATGACCTACAAATTAGTCGCCGGTGAAGATTCTGGTAATTTTACCCTATCTGGTTCCACCATTTTAACTGCTGCAAAGTTCGACTATGAAATAAACAAAAAGTTTAGTTTTGAAGTCGAAGCCGTTAACGAGCAATCTACGGACAAACTTTCGGGCAGGGCTAAGGTGACTGTCTACATCAAAGATTTGAATGATAACGCACCCATACCACTACCAGCTTCAATCAACATGAATGTTTCAGAGGGTACCCTGGTAGGAGCTACAATCATTGCAGTCCACGCTACTGATATGGATAGTACCACCAACGGCGAACTGACCTACATATCAACCGATTCCACAACTACATTTACTACCAACGATCAAGGGGAAATCAGACTTGCCAAACAATTAGATGCCAGAACCAAAGACTCTTACACCTTCAATGTCATCGTCAACGACAAAGGATCGCCTGTCCAAACTGGCATTGTAGCCGTTAGGATCAACGTTTTACCAGTTTCCCTGCCAGGTATTCGATTCACTAGCTGCCCTAAGACCATCAACATTGACGAGAACTCCCTAACCACCACGGACAATACACAACTCACTGTTGAGGATACAGGCTCTTACACGAGTACCTCCATCACTTACGCTGTTGTCGCAGGACAGGCAGATATTTCAGGCAAATTCATTGTAACCAATACTGGACTAATTGCCATTGCCCAAGCATCCAATTTTGAAGTACGTAACAAGTACGAATTTCTGGTTAGAGCAACAAACGAACGTGGTGCAACGGCTTACTGCTTTGTATCTGCGGTCATCCGGGATGTCAATGAATTACCAACATTTGTTTCACTACCATACAGTGTTCAGGTGTCAGAAAGTGTCACACCGAATACCATCATCTATTCTGTTCTGGCTACTGACCCTGACTTTAGAAACGTTGCCAACGGACAGCTGACATACTCCCTGCAACTTGCCGGAACCTCAACCGGTATGTTTACCATTGATGCACTTGGTAGAATCTCACTGGCCCAAGCCTTGGACTACGAGAGTAACAATAAGGTGTACGTCTTCAACGTTCAAGTGCATGATGCAGGTAACCCGCAACTGTCGTCAACAACTCAGATGACAGCCATTGTCACTGATTGGAATGACAACTACCCTGCCATCCAAAAACCGGCCGGAGGATTAGTGTACAGTGCCAGAGAAGGTTTCTTTGGTGGTCTCACGGTTTTGATTGGTACTGATGCTGATTCTGGTGTCAACAAGGATCTTACATGGGTTGGCATTTATCCAGCAGGAATTCTGTCAATCTCTCCTACCTCCGGAAGCATGTTTATCAACTCAGGATTTTTGGACTACGAAACAACTCAACAACATAAGTTCTTGGTGGTCCTTGAAGATAAAGGAACACCACATTTGACTACAACTGAGGTGTTGACGTTGGATGTTTTGAATGACAACGATGAAATTCCTTACTTCCCTAACCAAAATTACACCATTACAGTGTCTGAAGTGTCACCCATTGGAACAACAGTTTTAGCCGTATTCGCTGAAGACAGAGATCTCGGAGACAACGGTGTTATACAGAACTACGTTGTTCTCAATGGTAACAATTTGGGAAGATTTGCCGTCGCTGCTGATGGTACCATATCAGTTGCTGCTACTTTGAATTTGGATGTCCTAAATGTCCGACAATATGTCTTGGAAATCCTTGCCATGGACAAGGGAACACCACAGAGAAACAGTACACAACATTCCTATGTTACCATCAATGTTGTGGAACATCAAGACAAACAGCCCTACTTCACTCAACCATCGTACGTCATCACCATACCAGAGAACACTACATTCAACTTGCCCATCCAAGTGGTGACAGGAACCAGTGACGAATCTAACTTCCAACTGACTTTCGCTAAAGTACAAGGTGGCTCCCATTTTGATTCGAACTCCTTCCAAGTTGTTCCACTGGCCACTGCCAATACTGCTGAGATCCGCACCAACGCCATCTTTGATTATGAACAAAAACGCTTCTACTCGTTCGAAATTCAAGTTACCGATACACTCACATTGAAGACCAATAAAGCTTTGGTTGTCGTTCGAATTACTGATGTCAATGACAATAACCCGATCATCACCACAGCTGACCGAATCTACAACATCACTGAAAACACATTACTCGGTTCAACAGTTGCTGCATTACGAGCATCAGACAGAGATGACGGTATCAATCGACTGGTGGAATTCACAGCCACTGGTGGAGATGACAAGTTCACAATGTTACCTGACGGTACTATCATCCTCAAGAATCATCTCAACGCTGATACCCAAACCGTGCACCAGTTACCAGTCACAGTCACTGATAAAGGAAATCCACCATTGAGTTCAACAGGACAGGTAACCTTCTACATCCACCGAGCGATCGCAACTGTCATTCCTGCAGCTGGCATCGTTACCGAGAATTCACCAGCTGGTACACCAATCACAACTGTGATTGCAGTTGATCCTAACACGGGAACGACGTCCGGCTTCACTTGGTCAATTATTGGTGCTGTCTCCAACAATCTATTCCAAATAAACCCGGTCACTGGTGAAGTCACTGTTAAAAACAACTTACTGGACTACGAAACTCAGCGCACACACCACATCGCAGTCATGGCGAAAGGTCCAACTTCAACTGGTGTTGGAGAAGTTACACTTACCGTGATCGATACCAATGATAACAATCCAATCTTTGATGCAAATCAATACAATCTAGTTCTGTACGAGAACCTGTACCCCGGTCAACGGATGGTACAAGTCAAAACTACGGATCGAGACTCTTCATTGAATGGTAACAACCTCGTTACCTACAGTATCCTTCCTTCTACGGATAGCAATTTATTCTCCGTCAACCCAGCCACTGGGGTAGTGACCATCAACTCTGGTGGATTAGATTACGAGAGTAAGACACTGTACCAAGTCTACGTAACAGCCAGGGACAACGGACAACCTTCCATTTTGAGGTCCACCTCTAATGTCACCATTCAAGTCCAAATCCAAGATCGAAATGACAATTTCCCAATCTTTACTAAACCGCTCTACCAAGATAGTGTGGCTGAAAATGCAAATGTCGGTTTCTCCGTTTTGAAAGTAGAAGCAACCGATAGAGATGGAACTGCGATCAACAATGTTTTGAAATACAGCATCAATCAAACATTAGCCAGTGAATTCTTCAGCATCGATGCCAATACTGGTGAAATCAAGGTGAAGAAACTGTTGGATTATGAAACTAGAAAGCGTTACGACTTTGCAGTTATTGCCAAAGACAATGGAGCTGTGCCTTACACCAGACATACCAATGTCATCATCAATGTTTTGGACGTGCCAGACACACGACCTCGATTTGCCCCGATCGAATACGACATAACCATCCCTGAGAGCACCTTGATTGGAACCTCTCTACTGACATTGACAGTTGTTGACAGTATTACTAACTTAAACTTTCAATTCATCAGCGGTAACGCACTCGACAAGTTCCTTTTGAATCCTTCAACTGGTGAATTCTCATTGAAGAACACGGTAGACCGGGAAATTCTGGACAACTACCTATTGAGAGCTACCGTAACAGATGGTGTCAATGCTGCCATTATTCCAGCAACTATTCGTGTCAGAATCACTGACGTCAATGACAATGTCCCAATCTTCGGACTGACATCAACGTGTTACCAAGGAAACTTACAGGAGAATGCTGGAACCAATTCACTGGTTACTCAAATCACCGCAGTAGACATCGATCTTGGAGACAATGCTGCCATTGAATTCTCCTTCACACCACCATGTCCTGGATTCACCATTTCAGCAACTGGAAGGGTCACCACTAATACTGCCTTAGACTACGAGACAAAAAAGGAGTACACGTGTATTGTGAAGGCTAGCGACAAAGGAAACCCCGCATTGAGTTCATCAACCTGTTTACGAGTAACCATTGGCGATGTAAATGACAATGCACCAATCTTCGAGAGAAGCTCATACAACGTCAGTGTTAAAGAATCTGCTTTGCTCAATCGCATCATCACTCGAGTGTATGCTGCTGACGTCGATTCAAACGCGTTCAATACCTTTGACTTTGCCATCGTTGGTGGTAATACAAATGCCGACTTCAACATCGATAATTCTGGATTCATTCGCATTGCTCGTCCCTTGGATTACGAAGGAACAAAGGGTTACGCCCTTGTTGTACGTGCAACAGACAGAAACGACAACACGAAAATAGCATCTGCTACTGTTTACGTGGAAGTTGTCGAGGTCAATGATAATCGACCCATCTTTCAGAGTGCTTACTACAAAGCTACAGTTAATGAATTAGCTTCTTTTGGATTTTCTGTTACCGAAATCAAGGCTACAGATGCTGACCACGGTATCCTTGAGAGCACTTTGATGTATGTTGCTTTGGAGAATACCACTGATTTCACACTCGATCAAGCGACAGGTAAAATATTCGTAGCCAAATCCTTGGATTATGAAACAAAGAAGAGCTACCACTTGGTTGCAATCGTGACTGATCGTGGCTCACCAGCACTGACTACAAGAACATTGGTTGATATATTCGTGGAAGACGCTAATGACCACTCACCGATCTTTGGAACCACGTTCCACAACATTGACGTATCGGAGAAAGCCCCTCTTGGCATGCCGGTCATAGCCGTGAGTGCCACAGACCCCGATTCAGGAACCAACGGACAAATCCGTTATTCTCTTGCAAACGGTGATGGTAAATTCAACATTAATGAAAACACGGGTATGATCACTGTTGCTGGCGATTTAAATGTTGAACCAAACTCAACTCCTGTGCTTTACACACTGACGATCTCTACAACCGATCGTGCAACACCTACACCACGCCAAGGATCTAACAGTGCGATCGTAAATATCAACGTTAAAGACGTCAACGATCGCCAACCAATCTTCCAGAAGAGCCAGTACATCTTCCGCGTGAATGAGCAGCTGACAACAGGAACATTAGTTGGAATTACACTTGCATCTGACTTAGACAGAAGCGCTCCGAGAAACACATTCCAATACAGGATTGTTCCTAGCCAGGATTCCGGTAATTTCACAATGGCCGGAACTGCCATTCTTACAAATGCTGTCTTTGATATCAAAACAAAAGCAGTTTATTCTTTTGAAGTTGAAGCATCTGATCAACCAACCAAAGGGGAGGACGTACTGAAAGGAAAAGCATTAGTGACTGTTTACATCAACGACATCAACAACAATCCACCAGTACCAAGACAAGGTTTGATCATCTTGAATATCTCTGATGCATCCCTCGTAGGAACAACACTGACCAACATCATTGCCACAGATGCTGACCAAGGAGAAAATGCCAGGTTGAGTTACTCACTGAAAGGCGATTTCACCAATGAGTTTGCCATCGACAATAACGGTGAACTGAAACTCCAAGGCAATGTCGATTCTGTTGTCAAAAACACTTACAATCTAAACGTAACCATCAAAGATAACGGTGCATCCCCATTGTACGGTTTTGTTCGTGTAATTGTTTACGTTCACCCGATAGAATTTTCACTGATTGTATTCGATCCACCGTGCCCACTGGTTTATACTGTAATAGAAGGTGGTAATGGTAATGCTCAAGTTGGAGAAATTGTTGTGAAAGACAACAGCCCAATACCTAGTCCGATTACATTTGAGATTAAGTCTGATATCAATGATCTGAATGGTAAATTTGCCATCAGTAGGACTGGAGGAATCTTTCAACTTCAACCTGTTAATTACGAGACGAGACAACGATACGATTTCATGGCTTGTGCCTCAAATCAAAGAGGTTACGTAGCTTGCTGTTTTGTTACCATCTTTGTCGGTGATCTCAACGAAACACCATCGTTCAAACTACCGTTTTATCAAGTGTCTATCCCTGAAACAACACCAAGTGGAATCAATATTCTCACTGTCGAAACTACTGATCCTGACTTGGCTGTTACTGAAAATGCAAGGATGAGCTACACTCTCATAGGAGCAAATGACTTGTTTACTATTGATAGTTATGGAAGAATCAAAACCAACAGTGTTTTTGATCGAGAAGCTCAACAAGTCCATCAA
>JAYRBV010014946.1:0-12794 GCA_036023255.1 Mitrocomella polydiademata
GACTTTAAGTTTTCAGGTCGTTACTTAAATATTTTAACTTTATACTGCTGGTTACTGCTGGTTACTTGCTGGTTACTTTTGGTTACTGCTGGTTACTGCTGGTTACTGTTGGTTCCGCTGGTTACAGCTCGTTCCATGTTTTAGTAAGAACGTGTTATTATATTGTAAATAGACAAGCCCGAAGGGCACTTGTAACTTCGCTGCGTAAGCAGTCTTTTCAGCGTCCTTACAATTGAATGTTAGTTTGTTTATTAACTGACGTTTTTGGAGTGAAATTTTATTTTCGTGATTGGTGTGACCAATACTGCTAGTATCCAAAGTAAAAACTCTAAAATTGTAAGCGTGACATATACACACTTCAGTAATAATAAGTATAGATAAGGTTAAAATAATAATTTCGTTGAATAATTATATTTACGTTACATTGTAGGCTTTAAGGTGTATGTGTTTTTAAGGCGTATCTACTGGTAAACCATTAGTATAGAAAGGTGACAACTCACTTGCAAATGGGAGTACACTTATCATCAAGAGATTTCTTTGTTTGAATAAGTATGACGTCAATTCCCTACAATGTGCATGGACTATTAAACTTTTACAATTCGATCATAATATTCGGTTGAGTTCAGCTAATCAGCTTTCAATAGTCCAATATATGAACAATTATTTTCAGACACTCAACCCGACGCTCGCGCTTCACCCATCGTGGAGGCATAGAGTGGAGGGCTTGCCTAGTCTGCGCAACATCCCACTTTGTTCTGCTTCGCGTGAGTATTTGTAAACATAAAACCGTGTGGAACATGCACTATTTTGATATTTTCATTGTTAGTCTCCAGTCTACTTTGAAAAGATGAAAATTTGGAAAATTTGAAAATCCCCTGCAGAGAAAAAAAGTATATCCCTCTGGTGATTTATCAGAGGAATTTCCGGGATCTCCTTGTACCAGCTCCCTACAGGGGATATCGGTTAATCACCTGGTTAATTAATCCATTTAAAAACTTTAAATCCCCTGGTGATTGATCGGGAAACCTGGTCAATAGTTTAAATCTCCTCTCCTAATAGCAGTATGTGAAACTTTCTGTAGGTTTTAACATTCCTAAAGCTGGAACCATTTGTACCAAATTAAAATTATAAAAGAGATTTCAGTCTCCACATTTTTCGGCGGCGAACATAGGAATACTTTTCGACGAGCGTAACCCTTATATACTATTATTTTACCATATTTATTATGTTTGTACATTCAGTATGCCCGACTGATGTCGGCATAATAAGGCTGAAACGTGTCTCACTCTCTTTAACCCCTGATGATTTCTTAAAATAAGCTACTTATTAGGACAGTTTCTTATATATAACAGGATTGCTGGATAAATAAAAATATACATTTTGATAGTTTTATAACAGAGATTTACATCATACTACAAAAGGAAGAAAAATTCTTTATATACCCTAAATAATCAATTGAGCGCTCACTCTCAAATAAGCGCCTCCTCCTTATGAACGAGATATTTCTATTAGCTCATATCTCAAATAAGTGCCTTTGGTTATTTGGGTGAATACTACAGAGTGTCTGGGAAAAAGCGGTCAAAAAAAAATTACACAAAAAAATCATTCGATTTATGTTAAAAGTGTTGAATACAACAACACAGACACACTTTTTTTATGGCAAAGTATTTCTCAGATTGTATTCCCATGTGATAGTTATTGCGTTTCAGTTTGAAATACCCATAAGGGTTTACGACTTCATTTACTATAGAGTTTTATTTTATGCTAGTTAATGACCCATATTAACGCTAATTAGATTGTGCTTCTCTTAAAATTTGATCGTTTTTTTTTCCTTAACATAAAATAAGTGATTTTTTATGTTATTAAAATTTGAGCCGGTTTCGACACTCTATATAACCAGAGCTTTTATTAAAACGTTTCGCAAAGATGAACATCTTATCAAAATATACTTATTAGTTCCCTTTTCGATTATGCGTCCCCTAGAAATATCACGGATGTTAGGATATCTTGGAACAATAAAAATCAATAGAAACGGTGGCATTTTTCTGGGACACCATGTATCAGTAGTTCACATCAAATACTAAACGCAATTAATTACAAGTTCGTATTACCATGTAAGTTAGCCATCAATTCTGTCGGTATAGTTTGATTCGTTGTCAAATTTATCGTACGATGGATTTATGAAGCCAATCTGATTTCCTACCATCAGGATTTTGTCTGCAATGAGTGCATTTTTTGCCTTCTTCTCGCGTCTCCTCCACAACAAAATAACAAAGATGAGCAACAACAAAAGTGAAACGGCTGATATCACAAGCGTCAGCCACGTCACAAACATATTTTTGTCAACACCTGGTAATTGGAATAAATCGAAAGTGAAACAATGAAAAGTTCTGGAAATAATACACGAAGAAAATTTATACTATTTAAAGTGTCTAAAGGTGGATTTCTACTTGTCTACTTTTGAATAAGACACGGGTAAAAGTATCATGTCCTATTTGTCTCGGCTGTCCCAACTCTGTCCCGAGACAAAAGTTGAATTCAGTTCAACTTTCCCGGGACAGGACAGAACAGATCATAGCCAATCAAAATGGCAAGAACGGCTTTTATATTGTTTTTAAGCGAACCAATCAGATTTCAGTATAGCTTATTTTCCGTATGTCCTGTACTGTTGATGTCCAAAATACAAAACGAGTGGAAATCCACCTTTCCACTTGTCAACTTTTGGACAGGGCATGAAAGGAAACGGGCTAAAGTATCATGTCCTGTTTGTCCCGGCTCTTTCCTGAGACAAAGGGGAATTCAATGTCGTCAGACGACAACCACAACCAATCAAAATGGCAACAACGACTTTTCTTTATTGTTCAAGCGAATCAATCAGATCAATCAGGACAATTCATCTGTCCTATTTTTATCCAAAAAGCAAATCAAGTAGAAATCCATATGTTATTAAATGGACAATTTTCGAAAAAGTTTCTTTGTTCAGTTTAAGCAAATTCAAGGGAGTTGGTATCCTCATGACATAATAAGTTGTTACCTTTCTTTCTGAATGCATTATAGTTATTCAGAAGACCAGATATAAATCTATATTATATTATAACAGATTGTAAGTCAGTAGTTTTGTTTTCCTAGCCTTGCTACCTTTTTCCGGTACTCATTCAGAAAACAGCCTTTTTATGAATATCTTTATTTTACATCGATTTCAATTTAGGAACACGCAGGAAATATTCCCGGATTAACCATTGTATATAAGGCAATACAAGAACGTTACCAAAGGTATTTGAGAGGAATGAATTGAGCTTTATATACGTACAGTCAAAACCATCGCCCTTGAAATTCTCGTTGCATCTACAGACGTATGATGGGCCATCTTGTATCAAATGTGCATCTGCATGGCATTTCAACTTTTGGCCTAATTGTGAGGTAGCTATGAAAAGAAAATCGTTAAATTTTTGTAGATTTAATCAAAGATTTAATCAAAGCTACATTCGAGCGTCTTCAAATTCCTGTTTCACTTTATTAGGGGCTGTCCTTGGTCAAAAGTGTTGTTTGGGGCTTTTTGAAATTTAAAAAAATCTTGAAAGAATATTCTTTGCAGGATTTTTTGAAGAAACGGAAATTTCTTCAGTAATATCTTAAAAAGATTCTTGACGAATCTTTCCAGGTTCCTTTATTATATTAAGTGTTTCTCAATCAAAAATCTTGAAAGATCTTAAAGATTTTTCACGGATTTTCAAAGATCGTGCCAATTATGACGTCAGCAAAAAATACAAAAAAAGTAAATTTTCGGACCTTTAAGGGCTCTGTAACCTGTATGAAAACGAAAGTTTGAATTTCGGGAAAATAGTTTGTCAGATGATAGTCTTATACTTAAAAAATTTAGTTGACTGTGAAGTTGTTTTGAAAAATGATGCATTTTTGACTCTGTTAGAGACCTTCAAAGTTTTGCTTATTAAAGCTCACCACCAAAAGGAAGCTAAAAAATACACTTGTCTTTAATCAATGAAATTATTTTTCTTAAATCAAAACATCCATATGTATGACGCAAGACTATAGAAGGTTTCGTTTTTACTAAACAAATCAGCGTAAATTAACGTACTTGCAAATTAACAAGTACTTATACAAAATAACAACACTCTAAACAATTTTCTTTATTATTGTAAAAGCAACAATTATCTTTTTATAATGATATCAAAATTTTATTAATGATGTCAAAACATAAAAAAGTACTAAACATTAACTTTATGTTGCATGAAACAATAACTTAACGTTGATTGCAACAGATAATTATGCTCAAAATGAGGACATTTTGGTACAAATGTCAAAAAATTGTTTTCGCGATAACCTACGATATACAATATTGGCGCGCCATTTGGGTCCCAAATCTTCAATAATATTCAAAAACCAGAAAATATGTTAAAGAATAGCCTATTATCTTCCATAATATGAAAACAGAAGTAAATTATCTTAATTCAATCAAAAGTTATTTTAATTTTTAAAATAGAGGTTTTTGAAATTTACCTATATGATGACGTCACCAAAATCCTGATGACGTCAGCAAAAAACATTTTACGTCATTCAACTGGGTTTATGACGTAGATACTATGTACCAAGTTTTATATCTCTAGCATTACTCTATCAAAAGTTATGGAGGGTGGTTAAATCCACCTCCCCCCTGGGTCATTTGAGACCCAAAAAGCCTGGGGTAAATAGGGTTAACAGATCAATCACAGAATACTTACCAGTGATTTTTAAGCAAATCATTCCGAAAACAAAATTATGGCACACGATTCATGCATAGGTTTAAGTCAAATAATTGAAAAAAAACACTGCGGAGGAGTGCAAACATTGCCAAATCCCAAAACATTTACCGAGTAATTCTTAATACGACCGACATATTCTTAATCCTAAATAATTGAGGATTTAAAAAATGTATAGAAATCTCATTATAATTGAGGGTCTAACTAACATCTCTAGCTAGAGCGAGATATTGAATTCTGCTCCCTAACTACTTACCGACACAAACAGTTCCATCTCCGACAAATCCATTGTTGCAAGTGCAGTTAAACGAACCATCCAAATTTAGGCAAGCTGCTAATTTACTGCAGTTGTCAATTTTCTCAACGCATTCATCAATATCTGAAACACGGAAAAATTGTTTTTACAGGGCCTACCCCCTAGAATTTAGGTGGACCTCATCAGAATGCAGGTGTAACTGAAGCAAACCACCTTCTAGAATAATTGTTTTAAATTATTTCTGAAGATTTATATCTACGTTACATAAAAATTAAATCAATCAAAATTATTACGGTAGCAGCTAAAAGCGGATACTGTATTAGTTCCGTCTGTGTACGACTACTACTACTACGCGCAAGACGGCAGTTCTGACTAACAGGACCTAGGCTAATCTTTTATTTCACGTATCGCGTCATCAGAATTACTCTTCTATGTTTTATACACAGGCGATTAATCATAGAAAAGTAAGCTTATTATGTTATTTCTATTGATTGTAAACAATAGAGCTGTTAATCCAAATGGGAATAACACTTTACACTTTAGACATGATATTAATAAAAGTGCCCCCCCCCCTTCATAACTTTTGATATGAAAGAGAATTAGGTCTGAAATTGTGTACACTTATGTACATTCACATAATAAACAAAATGGTGGAAAAAAAAAATTCCAAAAAGCTTGTTAATGAATTGGTCCTCCGATTTTTCACCGTAATGTTTTTTTAAACACCTCTATTTCAGTGGGTTTTAAATTTAACTCATGATGATGGGGTATTTCTAAGTGCAAAATTTGGTCCTCAGTGATATAATAAGAATAAATTTAAATCTGTATAGTTTGTTAGTACTTTTATAATTTAATTACATGTCACCTACACCAGTAAAATTCGCGTTTTGAGGTTTCATACCTGAAAAAATACAAAAATTCTAAACATGTCAACTTTTATATATTTTATGGTCTATTGAAGCTCTGAGTAGATTGTTTAACCAAAAAGATCGTATACTTTAAGGGAATTGAAGTTCGCGGGGATTAAATTTCGCGGTTCAGTCTATCCGCGAAATTCAAATATTTCGCGGATGGTCCAAAATGTAATTTTTTGCGGAGATTTAATTTCGCGGATCGGTCTATTCAAGCATTTTTCAAGAAGGTTAAAAAGACAAGAGCAAGAAAATTTTCTTGCTCTTTTAAATGTTTGTTTTTTTTCATTTCGCGGATTCGACTGCTGTTTTCAATTTTTCGCGGATGAATTCTTACTATATTTTTCGAAAGATTAAATTTCGCGGATTTTTGCGGATAAGGCCAAAATCCGCAAAATCCCCGCGAACCTTAACTCCTTTAAAGTATTAGCAGTCATTCCTTAATGCATTTATTGATGTATTAAAACAGAGAAGATAATGCAACATAACTTGTAGTTGACTGTTCCTTAATTACACAAAAAGAAATTATCGAAAGTATGTTACTTGCTAGAAACATAGTTATTTTAATACACATTCATCAGGTCGCTGTCTAATTTGTTGAAAGGTAAGGGTTCTCTAGATTATTTAAATGCTGCCAACCTGCGTTCTAGGGGCCCCCTACCTGCATTCTGACAACCATCACAGCATTCCCCTGGTGATATTTTTTCAATTGTAAATGTATCTGTTACTGATTATGAGAATGAAACTTTCCCAATATTTAGTTACGATAGATTGCTCTGATGCAGTTTTATCTGAAAAAAGCCAACCTGCATTCTGATGGCCAATAAAATATCATAAGCCAACTTTAAGCCGCATTAAGCCACAATTCTCAATGAAATGTTTTGATGTAAACCACCTGGAAATATTTTTCAAATGTGAACTGCATATTGAACTGCATATTACTTCTTTAAAAATCAAAATTGGATGAAGTAAGGTTGTGCAATGCTTTCAAATTTATCAGCATTCTAGGGGGCAGACCCTGTACATTTGGGATATTATCCTTCTAATTCCGGATAACTTAAATCAATACTCCTATAAACTGCAACTCATACCTGTGCAAGTATTCTCGTTTCCTCTAAAACCTGATTTGCAGGTACATTTGTGCGATCCGACTGTATTCATACATTGGGCATTTTGGTGACAAGAATGCGTTCCTTTGCTACATTCATCAATGTCTAAATACAATTATTATACCAATTTATACCTGACTATATAAAATAAACTTGACGACCTTAATCATTAGAACCCATTAAAATCCAATTTACCTGTGCACATATTCACATTTCCTCTGAAACCTGAATTACAGGTACATTTGTGCGATCCAATTGTATTCGTACATTCTGCATTTTGATGACAAGAATGTGTTCCTTCGCTACATTCATCAATGTCTAAATACAATTATTATACCAATTTATACCTGACTATATATAATAAACTTGACGACCTTAATTATTAGAACCCATTAAAATCCAATTTACCTGTGCACATATTCCCATTTCCTCTGAAACCTGAATTACAGGTACATTTGTGCGATCCAATTGTATTTGTACATTCTGCATTTCGGTGACAAGAATGCGTTCCTTCGCTACACTCGTCGATGTCTAAATACAATTGTTTTACCAATTTATACCTGACTATATAATATACTTGATCACCTTAATTGTTACAATCAATTAAAACCCAATTTACCTGTGCACGTTATTCCTTGTCCTGTGAAACCTGAATTACAGGTACAGTTGTGCGATCCGATTGTATTCGTACATTCTGCATTTTGGTGACAAATATGTGTTCCTTCGCTACATTCATCAATGTCTAAATACAATTATTTTACCAATTTATACCTGACTATATATAATAAAGTTGACGACCTTAAATGTTACAATCACTTAAAACCCAATTTACCTGAGCACGTAATCCCGTTTCCTCTGAAACCTGAATTACAGGTGCAGTTGTGCGATCCAGTTGTATTCGTACATTCTGCATTTTGATGACAAGTATGTGTTCCTTCGCTACATTCATCAATGTCTAAATACAATTATTTTACCAACTTATACCTGACTATATATAATAAACTTGACGACCTTAATTATTACAATCCATTACAATCCAATTTACCTGTGCACGTAATCCCGTTTCCTCTGAAACCTGAATTACAGGTACAGTTGTGCGACCCGATTGTATTCGCACATTCTGCATTTTGGTGACAAGTATGTGTTCCTTCGCTACATTCATCAATGTCTAAATGCAATTATTTTACCAATTTATACCTGACTATATATAATAAACTTGACGACCTTAATTATTACAATCCATTAAAATCCAATTTACCTGTGCACGTAATCCCGTTACCTGTGAAACCTGAATTACAGGTACAGTTGTGCGATCCGATTGTATTCGTACATTCTGCATTTTGATGACAAGAATGCGTTCCTTCGCTACATTCATCAATGTCTAAATACAATTATTTTACAAATTTATACCTGACTATATAATAAACTTGACCACCTTAATTATTACAATCAATTAAAATCCAATTTACCTGTGCACGTAATCCCGTTTCCTCTGAAAGCTGAATTACAAGTACAGTTGTGCGATCCGATTGTATTTATACATTCTGCATTTTGGTAACAAGAATGTGTTCCTTCGCTACATTCGTTGATATCTTCGAAAAAAAACTTTTTTATCAGAATTAGCAAGGGAAAGTGGGATTGTTTTAACAAATTAGCAGCTGACATCAGCAATCTATCATCAAAACCATGTACTGTAATACATAGATTTGGCGTTCCACATTATTGCAATGCAACTAAATTCAACCACAAATGACTAAGAACTCAATTTGAATAAATATTAAAGTAGTAAATCCTGGCTTTTCATATACCTTGAACAAGCTTTTATCAAATTAATTTTTATTATAAAAAATTCTTTTGACGTTAACGTTAAAGTTTTAATGAACGTAATGCTTTGGTATTTTTTTCATTAGTAATAAATATAGCTGATAAAAAAGAAAAAATCTGAGCTGGCATTAAATTGAAAACTCTTGATTAGTTCTCTTTCAAATTAATTTTTTTAAATGAGGTCAACTTTTGACAGGAGGTTGATGACACCTTAGGGTGGCTAAATTGAAATATTTTATTAGTTATTTATTGCATACTAAATTTTTGACAAGTTTTATGGTCCTGGTATGTTCACAACAATATTTATGAAAGGAGGAATGCGCTGTACTTTTTCATATAACAAAAGCTTTATCTATCTGGGACTATGTGTATACAAAAGTATTTGTCTCCATTGAAACCAGCCCGGCAAATGCACTCATGAAAGCCACGACCGAGTTCGAGGAGTGTGATTTGTGGAGAGATTTGTGGAGCTCTAGCCGAATGGTTAAGACGCTAATCTCGTAACCTGCTGGTCGGGAGTTCGAGTCCCGGTCACAGTGATGAGGATAACCTATCATTGCTAATTTCCATAGTTTCTGTTATAGGTGTTTCGCAACGCAGGCAGGACCCTCAGGATACCAGTCTACCTAGTTATTACCTATAGTACTACTTAGTATTGAGAGGCTATCCTGGGTAAACATTCGATAATAATAATAATAATTATTATAAATGGGATCAAATCCTTATACAGTCAGTAGAAGCGCGCTATCACTTAGCCCTTAAAGTATAGATAAAATGTTTAAAAAACTCTGGGAGATTTCCATTAAATACACTAAATACTTATGGTCATTCATAAGCCTTTTAAGGATCTTACTCGATCTACAGTGCCACCGTACCGGATACTTTCTTTGGTCAACAGAACCATTTTTTGTAAATTACACCGTGGAAACCTTTGCACCTTGCCTGAACGCTCTATCAATGAGTGCTGTGACAAATGAAAGTTTTCAAAAGTAGAACTCTACCAACTCCAATATCCTAATTTAAAAGTCTAATGTATATTTCAAGTCAAACTGATTACTATTTTTTTACTTATTAGAAAAGTGTGCTGATCACATTAACCCATAAACCCTGAAAGGAGTTATAAACAGCACTCACTCGAACAAAATCCTCGATAACCATTACGATATCTATTACATTTACATGTATAAGATCCAATGGTTTTCGTGCATGTGGCACGTTGGGGACACGAATTAATTGAAGTCCCTTTGACATTTATCCCCATCTAAAGGTTCATGTAATATATAGTAATATATAGGGGCTAGATGGTACCCAGCGTCGCAAGGACGCTGAAGAGAGACCTCTATTATTAAGATAGATTGGTCCAACTCTTAAGATTTGTTGAGGATCTAATATTTACACCGATACTGAATATTATTGATAACAAAAATTAGAGAAACTGATTTGTAACTGACGTTAGTTGTATTAATAAAAGAATGATGAATACCAACTTTGGATCCAACATCCATAAATCATCGAACATATCATAATCTGTATGAAAATATGTTGAGTGTGGATTATCGTGTAGATCAAGAGTAGTAAATTTTAATAGCGTCACGAAAATATCATCTTTAACCAGCACCAATTTCCTTCTTTAAAAACATTATTTGCATTATCAAAAGCAGCTTGAAATTACCTGAGCAAGATTTTCCATTTCCACTAAATCCTTTGTTACAAGTGCAAGTATATGTTCCAATCGTATTCCCACATGTTGCATTTTGATGGCATGAATGAGTACCAGCCAAGCATTCGTTATTTTCTAAATGTATTGAAAAAGGGTATTCAAAGGAACTTGAAATTCAGAGAATATTCAGCACCGTTTGAATGTAGAACGCGAGATAAATGAGAAGTGTATTATATTGATATAAAATGTGTACATTTATCTACCCCTACCTGTGCACGTTATTCCATTTCCTGTGAATCCAGTATTACATGTGCATTCGTGTGAGCCGATTGTTTTATTACATGTTGCATATTGGTGACACAAATGCGAGCCGTCGTTACACTCGTTAATTTCTAAAAGAGCACAATATTCACCACGTCTAAAAGATCACATGGTTATTTTGGGCTAGCTATCTTGAAGAAACTAACTTTGTCTTTGTGAATTTTAATATTCACGATACTCGCAAGATTTCGGTGATTACCAAGATTTAATTTTTAAATTGTTTTTATTTAGAAACAATTAAATACCCTTGAAATCAGCTACTATTATTTCCGTTTTATTGAAATTACAAAAAGGAACCTTGCAGAAACCAACTGGACGAATTATTACGCAGACACCTAAAAACTTTCTAGCAAAAAGTGGGAAAACATATTTCCCGGGTTATGCACTACCACGTAACTCTAAACTAGTTTCTCTGAAATTGATATACTACCTGAGCAAATTTTTCCGTTGCCAGTGAAACCACTGCTACAAGTGCAAGTATATGATCCATTTGTATTCGTACATGTTGCATTTTGATGACACGAATGAGTACCAGCCAAGCATTCGTTGACATCTAAATGTAATGAAAAAATCTAATGCATTATTACTTTTCTTATTTCGACGTAGTTTTCCGTCTATGTCTATCTGAAATATATAGATTTGAAAATCATCAATATAGATTTATTATTCAAAGAAGCTTTTACGATATAAGTTTTTCAAGGCAACATGATTTAAGAGACATTAATTCATACGAAAGCAATTATTAATTTTAGTTATAACACAATAAAATTTACTTTTTTCGCAATTATTTCCTTCAAATCCAAATTTACAGGTACAATTGAAGTCATTAACAAGATCGTTACAAGTTCCACCATTATTGCAAGGATTTGGCGAGCACTCGTCTTCTATGTCTAATTCACAAATAAAGGGATACTTGTGCCCGCAATATACGTCATTGAAGCAAGATTTTCCAGGGTGATAAGTAGCACAATCTTCTGCATTGGCATAGTTATTTGGTTCTGTTTTACACCAGTTCTTGTAACACACTTTGTCCCCATTCAACCATTCAAATGTTCCTTCTTTTCTTCTATCGTTAAGTCCAATGAATATTCCGTAACGAATGCCACTAATGAAAAGAGAGATATCCTTGTAGGAGTATAGTTAGAACATGGAAGATATTATTTTCTACAAGGTTTATGCCAATATCATCAATATCCACCCCCTTCTTACGAGTTAACATTTCCGAAAACCTAAATAATACTTCATGATTTTACGTAAGTTCAATCTGTTCCAATTACCTTTCATCGATAAACTTTTTCAAGAAGTCCATCTCTGCTTGATTGCTTATAGTTGCCAAATTTCCTCCTTTTCCTGTGCAATAATCTTGAGCCCAACCATACGTTTTCTTTTCCTTAACCAATTCATAGAAATTTCTATTGAAATTTGTTTTGGAATATGCTGCCTTGCATTGTTCAGTATCTAAATGAAAGAAAAGATACCAAATCAATTTCCTTTCAATAATATATAATGATCTTGGTTTTGTTCATTTTAAGTCAAGTTTTTTTAAACTGTCTAATAATCGTCCATTTAATTAATTTGTGGTAAAGTTATATTTGAAAATAAAAAAATGTAAGAAGTTGATAAAAAGATAAACAGGATCACAAGCATTGTAATTTAAAATCAAAAGGCGTTGATAATTAATTAATTATTATTATTACTAATCAATCACATTGTTTATTCTCAAAAGTGACAAATTAGGCAGTTTAGATATGTTACCAGTGAATTTTCATATCCTAATTATTATTATTTATTGTTTGCCTATACTAATGACGCATTGAATACTATACGAGGAAAATATTTATATCTTGAATGTTTCACTGAATATTTCACTTTTATGAGTTTACTAGCTGGTAAACCAGCGTCGCAAGGACGCTGAAGAGACTGCTTACGCACAATGCATAAAACCTGCTGTTTATG
>JAYRBV010014957.1:0-12788 GCA_036023255.1 Mitrocomella polydiademata
AAACTCAAAATTAGTAAACATAATATCAGAAATGCTCGCAATCTAAAAATAGTGAAATCACTAGGGAACCACCTTAAGCAGATTTAAGGTATAACTTGACGTGGGCTCCGTGATTCCGCGCGGGCTTCGTGATTCCGCGCGGGCATATTTTTTTGATGTGGCGGTTATTATAAGTAAAGACTCTCAGAGACAATAAAATTGTCTAATTTGAGGTTAGTCCTAAAATTTGTTAAACAGAAATATCGGGAAATTGGAATTTACGCGGCAAGGTGCCTCAATTTTTCTGTCGTGATGTTAGATTTGCTTGGGTATGCAAATAAAAATTAGGTTAGTCTTAGTCTTACCAAAAAATATGAATATACTATTAGTTCTACCACGTGCAAATTTACAAGTATTTTACAAACACATGTTCGATTTTTTTCTTAATATAGAAGACTTGTTCATATTTATGGGTGTTGGTGTATTATACTTTCTTCACCGTTATCTCCATGATGTTCAGTGAAGGCGTATACCAATTCAGACAGTTTTATTTTGTCATCGTCACCAATTACCGTGTGTACGCTTACGTCATATTTGCCTACGGTAAGTAAAGTTTATTTTTGTATTTTTACATGTTTACTCGAGATAGCCGCTTCAGTTCTTTAGAGAACTGCCATCAATGCAGGCCCTGCCGCTCTCTTTCCATGGAGTTATTATAATAATAGTGTTTTAATAACTCCATGCTCTTTCGAAACACCTGCAAGAGAATGGGCAGTGACTAGCAATTTTCACTATTGAAAGTCTCGCGGGCGGACTGAGCCTGAACCGCACGCTTTAGCCACTCGGTCACGGATACATTTTGTCCTTCGTCAACCGAATATTGAAAACGTGATTTGAACCCAGTCTTAGTAACAAATTTTTTTTCATCGTCAATTTTGCCATATATAGCTAACTATTGTAATTGTTTGACTGATGGGTGATAAACTAATTTTTCATAGATATTTATGACCTTGTGGTTGAGTAGTTAGGGTGCGGGGATGCGAAACCCCTAGTCTATATAAAAAAGCCACAGAGGCGAGTCAAGTACTTACTCCATACCATATAAATAAGGACTTCGTAACGTAGGTGGAAACTAAACCCTAAAAGTAATAAGGGTATAAGAAATAAAACAATATTTACTAAAATCAAATTGTAATTTATCAACAGTTTCATTCAATAATATAAAGTAAAAGTTATTACTAAAGTTCATCTTTTTTTTAGGGATGCCGGCAGTTATTGTATTCGGTCTCTACCTACCTGGAATGTATTTCGATTCACCTGGGCCAATGTAAGTAATATTCTGTGGTATTACAAAAAACATGTGTAAATTTTACTGTATTTTACTGGTTTTGGATGGTAAGTGTACCTATTATTATCGACACCACCTGATTCCTCGGTAACGAGTGTTCAAAAATGAAAAAAAATACACGTAAATTTTCAGGCCGGTATGAATTTCAGTCCGGTCTGAGTTCATTCCAGTCTCCTCATAAACTCCTGATAGTGTATACACGCATTTGCCGAACTGAATTTTCAGAGACCGGTCTGAAAAAAGACAAAAAACACGTGTAACCCAAAAAGAATTCACTATATTATTTTGTTGGTATAACTAAGGCGAAATACATCATATATCATATCATATCTAAGCATTTCTTTACCGTTCATATATATTATTATTTTTTAGGTGTTGGTCGTTCTATACACTGTACAAATATACTTGGATTATACATTCAATCATATTCATCCTACTTCTGGTAATCTATTTATTTTTCAAGAAAGCTAAACTATACTGGTTCATCGTTTTTAAAGTGGGCATGTGCCCCACCCCAAAATATTTTATTAGAAATTGCAATTATTTCGTCACTACCGTGTTATTTTTTTGTGATAGCTTTGAAAGTATCTGCGTGTTTATATTTACTTCGTTATACTTTATTCATTTGAGATTAATACAAGAGCGATTCTTCGTATGATTTTGCTTTTTATATAACATGGTTTTATTAAGTCTCAGGGGCGGACTGGATTTTTTTATACTACCTCGCAACTATTCGAGTGAAAGATTTTCCCCCGACAGGTAGGTTTCCTATAGTACCTCACGTGCTGCATGCGAGTTACACCCTAGATCTAGAACCGCCCCTGAATATGATAATTGACCACACCCGCTACGGGTGTTTTCGCGCTGAGTGAAATCGTTTAAAAAATTGAAGTGTAGTTGGTCGGTTACGCAGACAGTTTGTATATACTGTATATACTGGCTTGTAACTTGAATACTCAAGTAAAAGTTCAAAAAATTTAAAATACGAAGTAAATATATCTTAGAATTGCTTCTGAGACCCTCTTAGAGGCTTACTAATGGCAAAAGTTTTCCCACCATGGTTATCGACTTTTTTCCACGACCTTAATTTTTTGTGCCCCCTCACTTTCAAATTGGTGTCGTCGGGCCTGGGTATACCCGTATGCTAACATATAATTTTTCTTTTTTTCTTGTTTAGTTAAATGTCATGGTGATGATATACATGATGATGTTGATAACTTCAAAATTGAAAACGGAAAAAAGATCAGACTTTGCAAAATCAAAGTGAGTTAGTTGGGAATTTGTACAGTCGGTAGTAACAGGGTCCCTGGAACCAATGATAAGGAGAGATACGCACATTCAGGATTTATTAGAAATAAAATTTCGTAATCTCTTTCAATTCGTTAACGATGATGGACGTTTATCAAATTTTTGGATTTTTTATTGAAAATATTCAATAGAAAACAACTCATTCGCATTTAATATTAATAATGACTTTTCTCTTCTTGCATTTGTGCAGGAGAGCAGCACGTGGTTTCATTGTTCTGCTCCTTTTACTGGGTATGGGATATTTAACAACAATCTATTTACCTGACGGGGAAATATGGGCAAAATACTTCGTTGCTATCATACAACCAACACAGGTGAGTGATGTTAACAATTCTCCTTTGAAACAGCGCCGTAGGGAGTGGGGGGGGGGGAGGGGTCTTGATAAACTGCTCATGTTTATAGATTTGGAAATTTTCGCGGTTGAGCCAATTCGCGAACACAGGAACAAAAAGTTGAGAAAGAGGAAGGCTATTTTACTTCTAATGCTATTTTAGAATCCATTTACTCAAGGGCTCCTTTAATTTTTTATCAATGCTGTAAAATTTAGCAATTTATTGAGAAAGACTATTTTCGCAGAATTTTGGAAATCCGCCGCGAAATTCCGCGAAAATATCTCCCAATAAAGTAGTATATATATATGTGTTTTGTTTTTTTGTATTAGGGTATCTTCATCTGCTTGCTTCAAGTTATACTCAGCAGACAGATAAGCAAAGCTCTTCGAAAGAAATTCCACAGATTCTGTCAATCGAGAGAGGTACGGTAAATTCATGAATATTTTTTCTACCATGGGTGCACTAATTAATACGGTTAAAACCCGAGTCCCGGTAAAGTTCGAGTCGCGAGTTGGTATAGTCGTGAGTTGTGAGTTATGAGTTATGAAAAAATTACCGGCACCGATTCTATTTTTCCGGAATTCAAAATTTTTCAAAACAATTCTAAAATGTTCAAAAAAAGTCTATCAAAAAGTCTAAATTCTCTAAAAGAGTCTAAATTTTCAAAAAAACTTTAAATTTTCCGAAAAATTGAAAAAGATTTCGAAAGTTTCATATTTCAAAGTTCAAATTGGTTTGGAAATTAATTCTTTTTGGCAATATGTAATGTAAGTCCCTTTTCCCTTGTAACCCAGGAAAATTGTATTGTGGCTGGTGTACTTAGTACTTAGAGTTTATAGGCAAGAAAGACTATACCAACTCACGACTCTACTTGGTCGCAGACTCTTAAAACCCCTGATACTATAGTTAATCAACGTCATAATCATCTTTTAGATCGAGAGACATTTCACAATCCAAAGAGCCGTTATACCTTCTTCAACTTCCTTTTAAAAGAATAATCAACACGCCTTATAACCCACTGGTCCGGGTTCGAATCAAAGTGTAAAGATTGACCCAAAAGACTTTGGACTATAACATCATGGTTAAAATGGTTGATATTGACTTGATATGTTTTGAAAACTAGAATTGTAAGCATATTAAAATGTATACAATTTTGTCACCAACAATCCCAAGTTTTTGGGCCACTCTGTAGAGTGTTATAAGTGATCAATATTTTACGTAATATTATTTTGAATTTGTATAAATATTTATTTACAGTTAAAAATAAAAAGTGGATTAAAATCGCTAAAAGTTTTTCTCGTAGTCCGTTATGTATTCACTGTGGATACCCAACGGGTGCGTGTTCAGTTCATTTTTGGCGGTGGTGGTTTCAGATAATTTTTCCCACCAAGGCCTCTTAATGTCAATGATCAGTTCCACATGTCTTTCCCGCGCTGCAATCATCACCGGTGTGGAACGGGAAGTCAATTGTTCGATTGTTCTCTCGTTAGCTAAACTCAAACTTGGCATTTTTGACAGTAACTCTGATTGGATGGTTAATTGACCAATGAGCGCTCGTCTATGATCATCCCGTCTTCTCATTGCACGAAGACCAATCACGTGATTATTCAACATGTGATGCGCCTGATAAAGAGTTTTTAAAAAAAGTCGATAGTTTAATTTCGCGAACAATAAAACTACAGGAAAAATTCCCGCGAACTCTTTGAAATATATAAATGTCCACTTAAAATTTATAGTTTATATATTTAAATTTTATTATTTAATCCGCAAAGTCAATAAAAAAGTGACCATTATCTCTCTCCTTAAATTGAAAGATCGTTAAAGCTAACCTTTTCATGTCCAATCATTAATTCTTGTTCACCGACGTCACTTTTCTAAGAGGAGATTTAAAAATAAGAGCATCAGACCTTTCTCAAAATATCAGGTTTATTCCTACTATCAATCTTGTCTTTATGTAATAGAGTTTATATGGGAGTAGCACATTTTCATCAATGCGTAATTCAAGGGCAAACACCCTTGAGATTGATATTAGGAATAGGAAAAAGTCTTACATCAGCTTACATTACAAACAAATTTTATACTTCTCTCTTATCTCAAAGACAAGAAACAATTATTATATTCCCTTTGTGAAACACCCAGAGTGTACAAGATAGAATAGAACAATTGAAAAACACAATAGAATAAAGTAGAAATTTATTATCCTTACTGGAAACTTTTCCCGAATATTAACCAAGACGGTTTGAAGTTCAATTCTTCTGGAATCTGTTAATCCATCTGGTATCATATCTGTGCGTGCTTCCTTTTTCCTTTTGTTGACACTTTCCAGCCAACGCCGAATCTAAAGAAGGAAGAAAAAAATATTGATTAAATGCAGAACGGTTTAGTGACCGGCGTTTTCTCGGGAATCGTTTATCGGTTGTATATTTAGAAAATATTGCAGTTTCTGTTTTATAAATACAGCAGATGGTTCAGTTAAAAAAACATTTTCATCGTAAAAAGAATGTTTCATTAACGATACATTTACGTTCAAGAATTTCTAAAGAAACCAATGAGAGTGCTTACTAATTTTTCAACAATTTATAATGTGTCAATAAATACAGTATATATATGTTCTGGGAATTTATTACTGAATTCGGATAAACTTTCGCGAAGTTTATCTCGTGATTTTTTTTTTTTAACAAATGGTCATTCGTTAAAGTTTACCACGCAAAATTGTTTTTAATTTTGTTGATTCGCAAAAGTTTATATGAATAAAGTAGGTTGTTCATTTTTGGCGAATAACTGTGCGTCCTGTTTCACTCACTTGACGTTGAATAAGTATAGCTGCTTTCTCTCTTTTCAAATTGGGTGCTAAATTTTTGAAGGAATTCCGCGTCTTCCATCCCGTCCACGTTGCTTGGATTTTTCTCGCCGAACCATGCTCCATATCACGGAAGAAATTGTTGACAGTCTTTGCCGGTATGCTTTCAATACTCTAAAAAAAATGAATTGACATCGTAATATTTTAATACCCTGAAACAAATGTATTGTGGATCCTTGGGCGAGTGGTTTAAGCGTTGAGTTTAGCATTAGAGAGCCCTAGGTTCTTAACCACCGCGGTGAAGGCTTCTTAATCTCCCTGTTTCTCGAATATGACAGGACTACCCTCTTCGATAGTTTTATACTAGTAAAACTAAATATGCTATCCTTGGAAGAATTGCTCAAATAGGAAAAAGATAGCCTGTACCAGACCACCGTGTCTTTAATTAGAGTTTGGCACGGGCTAGAGATAGATGAATAAAATAAACCCTTATTCCTGCCGCGGATGGACGGCCATGGACGTGTCCAAATGTCAAAACACGTCCCTTTCAACTTGATGGTTCATAACGTCATCTTGGTAGGAATTGGCATATACTCGAGAAAATACTTGGGGAGGATATCTTTTTAATTTGGAATCGTCGAGTCAAATGCATATGAACTCGTGTACACGTGAATTTGTAGGGAATTGTATTTCTCGTCTGTAAAAGTGTAAATAATATGGTTTATGGACTTTAGTTGTTAGCAATTACCTTCAGTTGTTTCACTTTGGACGAAACAAATCCTTTCCTCCTTCTATCTTCGTCGAAATCTTTCTTCGCTTGTTCGAAACGACGCTCTGCCTTTCGTTTCTCCTTCGCTTGCATACTGTTACGAAAAGTTCTTTGAAATTTCGAGATGGCACGCGAAGCAGATTTCAATGTCTGTCTGGTTCTGTGACCTCGGTACCAGGATTGAACCACTATTGCAGCATTGGCAAATTTCTATAATAAAGAGCACATTTGATGAAAGGCAGTAAAAACAAGGTTAACTCAAATTTAGCATCCCCAGGCTATATACAAGGCTGAGTACTAAACAAAATGTCTTGTTACTTTCTTGTCAGTTTCAAAATAGTTTTATCGTTGACTTTTCTACTCATTCCAAAAAGAAACAAAAAAACAAACAAACCTAAAGCTCGTCAAACAGTTTTAGATCATACATTCTTTATAAGAAATTTGTTTGGAAAAGTGAGACAATTTTCATCGAATGCCTCGTCTTTCAAACACATTTAAAGAGATGTCTGACCGCAGTGGTCTGAAACACATCTATTTGAGTCAAATACTTATATTAAGATGGTTAACATAAAGATGAAACACAACAACATCGAAGTATCCTGTTCTTATGCTTGCTTATTGATTACGAATCCGGGCAACACCAACCTCTCCAGACGTGTCTGGTGCATGGAATCATCGACGTAGGGGTGTGGAATTCATACTTTAAAGAACACTTGACCAGAGACAAACACGCACTCTTGACTAGTTTGACCAGTCCAACATTCCATCCGACATCGATGTGGAGGAGTGTTTTCTATCGAAACCGCACCCAATATTTGGTGCGGTATGAATACAATACACTCCACCACATCGATGTCGGATGGAATGCTGGATCCGTTTAAGCGTCTTAATAAAAAAATGATTACCTGCGATGATTTCATTTGTTCAAGTTTTGCATCCAACATTTTGGAGATTTGTTCAATATTGTCATCGAAACCTTTGTTTCTCCATTTGTTCAAGTAGGTCTTGAAACCTCTGAACGAATATGAAAAAAATCAATTAATAAATACACTAGAAGTTTGTAAATATTCCTTCTGAAAATGTTGGCTTTACTCAGTTTCTCAAGGAGAGAGATATTTCGCGAAAAATGATCAAAATGAAGTGAAGAATACTATATACGAGAAGCTCTGTAGCATGAGTTTCGATTTGGCGAAGGGGTTAAGTCTTTGCACGGTTTAACCACGGTTTAACCTAAGGTTCAACTTCGGGCAGAATTACCCGTTGTATCTTATGGTACATTGATTGCTCCTAGGGAGAATTACTCATAATAGTATAATGTATATATATATATTAAAAGGGTGTAGAAAATTACCGATATCGTTTAGTCACAAAAAGATCCAGGAGTGATATATACAAGCGTAGAAGATTCAACAATATTGAAACAGTCACCCTAAATAAAAATTACTAATTGTTGTTGTAGTTAACAAAGGTTTACCCCAGAAAAGTCTCTACAGTAAGTGGATTGGTATTAATGGGGTCATCTACAATGGAACTCGCCACTGTGAACTTTGAACCTGAACTGTGAACTTTGAACCTCTAGAACCTGACTTGAGTCATAAGCGCCTTAACCACTTGATCACAGCTCTATTTGAGAAAACAAATGAAAACAAAATAAAATAAAATTATCCATATCAGCTCGAAATAACTTAATTTTACCTTGCAACTTTAACATCTTTGGTCGAGGTAATTTTATATGCCAATTCGTCAATCACGTTGTGCATACGACTTTCCGAAGCATGATAAAAGACATCGCTGGGAAATAATTAAACATATATGAGACTAGAAGTGCAATTAGAATTTTATGATATAAACATATCGCACCTAAATTGACCAAGACGAGCACTGCAAACACTGTGAACTATAGTCAGCTGGGTCCCAGAACACTAGCATGATATTATCAGATCGGTAGTTCGGTGGAAGAGTTATCGCACACCAAACGAGAGGTTATGGGTTCAAATCCCACTCGATCCACAGTGTTTAGAGTACTTTAGGCAATTAAGTGCGCTATGTTATAGTATCACAAATAAACATGTGTTTGGTACATAATGATAATAGCTTTCTGTTCATAATTGAAAATTAATAAAAATTACCAGTTTGCTTCCACAGTATTTTTCAAGAGTGAGAGAGCCAGGATTGCCAATCTATCTTCTTCAACCATGATAAATTGGAGAAAATTCTTTGAGGAGACCACTAATATGAAAAATAAAGCAAAATAGAATACAGTACAGGGTGAATCAGAAAAAATCTCTCCTATTGTTTGAGTTTTACAAAAGAAATCGTGATAGTCATTAAATCTGTTATTGTTCATTTTTAACAATAAAATCATGTGTTAAGTGTTGTTCGGGGAATATGGGAGTTTAGATAATGACAATTTCTTTTGTAAAACTTAACAATAGGAGAGGTTTTTTCTGATTCACCCTGTATATAAATAAAAAAATATTTTGTGAACATCGTCAGGTATTAGGCTTTACACCAAAGATCATTTAAGTTCAATTCATAGAGAAGAATAACCTAATTTTCTCTAAATCAATGTCATGTATTTCAAAACATTAATTAACAAGTACTTAAAAATGATGACATCTAGAAATATTTGTGTGTAAAGCCAAAATGGCTCGAGATCTTAGGTAATTTCTAAGAGCTTTAGTCTCAGTTTTCTGGTGATCGAAACTATAAAATCAGGTGTCTGTTCCTTCATATAATGTTTAGATACTTAACCCACCAAGGACACTGACAAATACATATTTCTTCATTAATGATGTCAATGATGCAATAATCCAGGAAATGTTCCCACAAAAGTTTGCTTTGAATAACTAAATACAAAATGAAATTCACATTACATTGTTAAAATATTACAGTATTCTAAATGTATAATGATAGCACTTATCAATAACGATCTGGATTTGTTTGCTTATAAATCCAAACACTTTAATAAGTCCATTTATAAAGAATCTCAAGTTTTAAAATTCAAGTTAAACAAAATAAACCAAACACAGAAGAATTCACACAAATCTTTTCATATTTCCAAATACCATCTGCATAATAATGTTGGCCTTATCTTGCAAATTGAATACAAATACAAAAATAGGAAAATCTATTGGGCTATTAGCAGTTTTAAATAATCATGGTTTCAAGTCAGGGTCCAACCCTTTAAAAGTTTAGCCCCCCCCTCCTCATTGAAAAATCACTTCCCCACTAAAACATGATATGAATACCAGACTTTATAATATAAGAAAAGTTGGAAGAGAAGTTTAAAATGCATATTTACGAAAATAAAACAGGAAACACGTCCAGTTCTTAAATTCCCCACTGAAAATTTAGTGTCTCAACCCCCCTCCCTTCCTGAAGAGCAAGCTTCCCTGAAAAATCAAAAAAATTCAACCCTACGCCTGACAAAAATTATTTCAGGGAGGGGGGAGAGGGGTTGAAACCATATTTACTCAAGAAGTGAATGAAGTAGGGCAGTACAGGTAGATTTAGAGAAACAGATTGCAAAAAACTTCTTACATCTCCTACGGTTTGGTATTCTTTCATGATGTGTTTACAGATATTCAACGATTCAAAAACTAAGGCTGGGATATATTGTTTTTTCAACTCTTGAAGATTGATGGGATCAAAATGGCAACATTCAACAGCGATATTGATGAGTTGACATGCTGTTAACCATGATCCAGAGATGAGTGAAAAGTCTTGTCTTAGCGCTAGAAATAAAGTGTGTTCTGTAATTATAAATAAACAAATTTAAAACATACTATATATTACAAACAACAAACTGTCTTTAATATACTGACCTTCCAATAAAGAATGTGGAAGCTTGCATTTCCATATTTCAGCAACTGTTACGTCTCTTTCTTGGGAGCTACTAGACAGAATATCTAAAAAAAAAGAGGATGGGGATGAAGGTCCCTGATAGACTTAACTAAAAATAGGAACAAGTAGTACTGTAGTTGTTAAAACGTTTCTATTCAAGCCTTATGTCTACCCTGATTGTTCTGAAAATTGGTTCCGAAAAATTTGACTGATCTTCATTACCTGGAATGTATGGTACTAGACTCATTTTCTCGCCTGGAATGTGAATTGTATAAAATATATCAGTAAACCGACATTCTTTCTAGAGGAATCAAAAGGGCTACCCAAAGACCCTAGAATAGTAAGGCTTATTAACAACTTCATGAGTACCTTTAGCTAAAGTCTAACCTTACCCTTCAATTTTAGTAACAGGGAAGGTTTAGCCAAAATATCTGCATCATTGATATCTCTTGTAAGGTTTGTTATCTGATTATTCAATGGTATTATACTCATTTTTAAACCTAAAAAAGATGGCATCCAAAATTAGAGTAAAATCAAATTAAATCAAACAAAATCAAGGGCTAACTAATGATTCAGCCCTTTTAATTCAGGTCGGCATACGGCATTGCCGAAGTTAAAGCTGACCTAGATTTGGAAAAACCGACCTAATTTAACAATATTTATCGACAATTTATCGAAATTTTTTCTTGTGATTATGACGTCACCAAGTTTGAATTGCGCGCCATAATGTCAAAAAATATTTTGTCACTTTGAATTTTACGATGACGTCATCAAGTAACCATTTTCAGTATAATTACTATAATTTAATACTCAGGTGAGCTTTTATTTAAAAAACTGCCGGTGTTTTTTCGGTAGAGAATTTATTTAGCTTTCAGAATATTAAAACGGAATTAAAAAATTCAATGTTGTTTAAAAGTTACAGTTGTTTTAAAAATTGCATTTTTTCGAAAAATGTTTGCAACTTTTGAATTTTACGATGACGTCATCAAGTAACCATTTTCAGTATAATTTTTTCACTTCTATCAAATGGGGCTATATCAATACCAAGTTTCACGTTGATAGCATGAACCGTTCTGGAGATATGGCCGCGGACAAAAAAAGCCCCCCCAGGGCTACAAAGAACCTATAAAGCCCGGGTAAAGTAGGGTTAAGGGGGTCCAGGTTAATAGTCCGAAAGGTCGATAGTCCGAATAATTATTTTTTTCTTCAATTCTTCAAAATATATACCCTTTTTCAAAAGAAACTGTTCCTGCCCCAATAGCTTCTTTTCTGAACTCAGGAGTTCAAGAGGGCGCAGAACCGGGGACATGTTTCGGCCTATTTAGGCCTCATCAGTCGAGTACACTGCTAAGAAAATCACAAAGTGCAATGTGAATTTCTGCCATCTATGGAAGAGCTTATAAAAGCTAATCAACTTAACCACTT
Source organism: Mitrocomella polydiademata (assembly GCA_036023255.1). NCBI lineage: Eukaryota > Metazoa > Cnidaria > Hydrozoa > Leptothecata > Mitrocomidae > Mitrocomella > Mitrocomella polydiademata. The sequence goes on from JAYRBV010014957.1 coordinate 11,808, forward strand.
CGATCACTTGTGGTGCAAACTGATTCCATACTTCGAAAACTATAGGACAGGAGGAAGACAACACCCTTGTTTTTTTCCTGGTGATTTTTGACTTAAATATCCACTTTGCCTTGCTCTTCACTCTAAGCGTTGTTTGAGTTTGCGCAAATTGGACTTTTTTTAGGGTATGTCCTATTTAGGCAACATTTATTTCCTATTTAGGACACAGTGTCCTATTTAGGCAGTACGTAAGGTGTGTCTTATTTAGGAATCTTTCTCTGACTGACGGTGGGGCGAATTGGGACACATTTTTAGTTTGCTAATAACAGCTTGAATAATTGATTTTAAACCATTTTTTCATAGTTGGACATCGTGGCGGATAGGTCGGTTATCGTCAACTTTGAAAAAATGGTTTAAAATCAATTATTCAAGGGGGCATCGACAAATGATGTTAGGGTTGAGACCCTCTCCTCCCCTCTCTTAACGGCCTCAAAGAAAAAATAATCATAGAAGTACGCAGCCTACTTTCATTTCATTTCCGATGGCCATTAGGGTTGAGACCCTCTCCCCCCCTCTCTTAACGGCCTCAAAGAAAAAATAATCATAGAAGTACGCAGCCTACTTTCATTTCATTTCCGATGGCCATTAGGGTGGAGACCCTCTCCCCCCCTCTCTTAAAACGGCCTCAAAAAAAAAATCATAGAAGTACGCAGCTTACTTTCATCAACTTTTTTCCGCTACTTTACCTGCCATCTTGGAAGATATAATCTGTTTCGTATTTTATTATTCCAACCAATACGACACTTTTTGCCGCCATCCCTGCTTTATTTTTGTATATTGTATAAATAAACAGCGCAAAAAGACAACGTTCACAAGAAAAAATTTCTAAAATACAGCCCTGTAATAAATCCATAAAACATGATAACACAGGAAACAGCCCTGTATGTTACAACACAAAATTTGAGACAAAACCATCATACTGTTATATAGCGAAAACACATA
>JAYRBV010014968.1:0-12784 GCA_036023255.1 Mitrocomella polydiademata
GAGAGCTTTTAGCCTACGGCCAGCTGGCTCTCAAGTCTATTGCCAAGTGTGTCGGTTAATGTGGGAATCTATTTAACAAACTGTCTAACAAAAGGATGGGGACCTTATGGGGCTACTCTAAAGAGGGTCTTCGATGCTTTTGTTAATGCTGTTCGCCGGGCAACCCGCCCACCTATCATCGTGTTATTTGGGTTAGGCATTGCCTCAATCATAAGCTATCCGGTTCGACAGAAAGGTTTGGGGCTTATTTGTTGTTCCTTTCCAATACTATATTCAAAGGGGAATTGACTATGTTATCGACTGCTGTAAATAAAAATGTATCTGGCATTATATATATGCTAATAGCCATGTTCGCTCTTTCTACGATGGATGCATTGGCAAAGTTTTTAGTAAAAGGAGCATTTGACCCGATTCAAATATTGGCAGTACGCAGCTGGTTGATATTGTTTGTGATGCTAGTTTACTATGTGAGCCGCCGCCGGTTGCATCAACTTAAAACAAAGAGGCCTATTGCACACATTCTTCGTGGGGCGTTAGGTTTCTTGGCTCCCTATTGCTTCTTTAAATCGTTGCAGACACTGCCGTTAGGTGATGCTACGGTCATATTTTTTAGTTCTACGTTTATGATTACAGCACTTTCTTGGCCTCTGTTGAAAGAGAAAGTAGGTTTTTATCGTTGGTGTGCCGTTATTTTAGGTTTTGGCGGTGTCTTAATAGCAATGGACCCAAGTGGTGAAGGGGCTTTGGTGAGTTATGCATACTGTCTATTTGGTAGTTTTTCTTATGCATTGTTATTTCTCTCGGGACGTTGGCTTTCAAGAACTGAATCTGTCGTCTCCTTAGTTTTTTCTTTTAATTTGTGCATGGCTATTGTCGCCAGTAGTTTGGCGCCTCTTGTTTGGGTGCCTATAAATGTTGCCGATTATTTACCGTTGCTCGTTTTCTCTGGGCTTGCTTTGATAGGGCATTATTGTGTTACTAGCTCATTTAGTAAAGCAGATGTAGCAGTGATAGCTCCTTTAGAATACACGGCATTGATTTGGGCGATTCTTTGGGGGTACCTCATTTGGGAAGATGTGCCCGGTTGGAGAGTTTGGAGCGGTGGCGCTATTATTATCGCTTGCGCACTGTTTGTGATCTATCGTGAATCCATCGCCAAGCCTAAACAATTAAAGAAAAAAGCGCATCATGGTGAAGCTGAAATAGATATGCAGTCATTTGATGCTGAAACACCACCTGTAGAGTCTGGAAAAACCTTGTCATCCGCGCGTCGATCTAGCGCAGTGGATACATAAAGAGCCATAAGACAGCACCGTGATATAAAGCGAAATATGAAAGGAGTGATGCATTCGCTGATTAAGGACTATTTTGGATTCGTTTTGCAGGTTTATAGAGGGTGTTTACGTATTGGTGAAACAGAATGCTGATACGTATTACTGATAAACAAGCATGTGTTACCCATACGAAAGATTGTTGGTTTAAGGGCTTGTTTTTACAGTAACATGTTTTGAAAAAGATAATACATAAAATGCGTATTGTTAGGGATCGCTTCATGGTGAACTGAGCGGCTATGGTATAAAGCGCTATATTTACACTTAATTGCGTTAAATACTCAGGTAAACCTTTGGTTTTGCATAACTGACTTGTTTCATTAGGGCCTCAGGTGCTAAGGTCATGTTTTAGAATACAGGTTAAAATGGGAAGTATCAGTGGCAGAAAAGAAAGCGATCGATTCTGAAAGTGTTCGTATTGGTCATCAGATTCGTGATTTAAGAAAATCTAAAGGTGTAACTTTAGTACAAATGGCAGAAACAATTAATCGCTCTGTCGGTTATGTCAGCCAGGTTGAGCGAGGAGTTTCCGCGTTACCTATTCCCGTATTACAATCTATTTGCGAATTATTAGAAGTACAAATTAGTTGGTTCTTTCATGGCGATGTACAAGCTCCTGCCGAAGAAGTGAGTACCATTGTGCGTAAAAATAGCCGGCGAAAAATGAATTTTGCAGGTACCGGTATCAGTGAAGAATTATTATCACCACGCTTAAGTAGCGATTTGAAAATGGTTTTGTCGACCTTTGAGCCTAATGCTGGAGACGAAAAGTCTCGCTTACGCAAAGGAGAAGAGGCGGGCTATGTACAACAAGGCCAATTAGAGCTAGGTGTCGGGGATAAAACTTATTTGCTAGAGCAAGGAGATAGTTTTTATCTGGAAGATAATGATCAATCCCATCGTGTTCGCAACCCCTCGAAAACAGAAAAGCTGGTCGTGTTATGGGTATTAAATGGTGCCAGTTACTAAGGTGCTAGCACGTAGATCTATTATACAATTTTAGTACTAGTGGGTTCTCTTTAACGGGTTTTCTCTGACGGATTTTAGCAGAGGTAGTTAGAGAGCTCAGCATAGGCTATAGCTACTTACCCAGCGTTAAAGCAGTCTCAAATACTTTGTATAGGTATCAACTGTGCTTTCTTGTCAGCTTAGCTTTATCTAGCGTTCACTCGATACGTTATGCAATAGTGTCATATCAATAATTATTAAGTATAACCTCAGTGTTTTCGGCAATCTTTTGCTTTAACATTACTCAAATTCGCCGGTCTCGTTGTGATAGGCAAGCAACGTATCTGAAGTGTTTTCTTTACAGTGACTTAAGATGATTAGGTTGTTTTGTTTGGGTGTGTCAACGCTTTATATTCTCTGAGTCATTCCTTACATCGATTCAATGAAGAAATGAGCCACCTCATTAGAGATATTTCTTAAACTCTTCTCGCGCTAATTATTTCTTCGGCTGTCTTTTTATGTTTTACCATCATCGTTTGGATTAAGCAGTGTTGTTATGAGGCTGTAGTGGCTCATTCGCGAAATTCACTTTCATTCTATCAAAAATCATGGGCGTCATTGAATGTGTTTACATTTAACGCGTTGTAGCAGAATACACTGAGCATTTGCTATTTATGGATATCTTATTGTTAATAAAGGTTTTTTGTCGGAATGTTGCACTAATTAACAAAGAGTAACAAATGAAAGGAAATAAAGATTGAATAATTTTTTGAAAAAATGTCTAATAATTTCATTAATATGATTCTTTATCTGCAAAATGTTGTTAAAAAGCACGTTATAACTAAAATTATTAGAAGCAGGCGTCGTGTAGATATTGAAAATAATAAACGTTAGATGCTAAATCGCATAAATTTCGGAGAGTCACAAATGTCTAAACAATTACCATCTTCCGCTAAAGTCGTCATTGTTGGTGGCGGCGTAATCGGCTGTAGTGTTGCCTATCACCTAACCAAGTTGGGAATAAAAGATGTCGTACTGTTGGAGCGCCGTTCATTAACTTGTGGCACTACTTGGCATGCAGCGGGGTTAGTACCTACGTTACGTGCAAGTTATAACATGTCAATGCTGGCAAACTACAGTGCAAGCTTATATGAGCAGCTAGAGGCAGAAACGTGTCAAGCGACAGGCTTTGTGCGCAATGGTTCTTTGACGATAGCAACCAACAAAGAACGTTTGGCTGAAATTAAGCGTGGAGCATCGATGGCAAAAGTAGCAGGTTTTCCCTGCAATGTTATCGACCCAGATCAAGCCAAAGAAATGTGGCCACTGTTAAATATAGAGGATGTAATTGGAGCTATTCATTTACCGATGGATGGTATGGCAAGCCCTGTTGATGTCACCCAAGCATTGGCAAAAGGTGCGCGCATGGGTGGTGCACAAATTTTTGAAAATACCAAAGTGCTTGATATGAAAGTGCGTGACGGTAAAGCTGCTGGAGTTGTCACTGAACAAGGTGATATCGATGCAGAATACGTTATCAACTGTGCGGGTATGTGGGCGAGAACTTTCGGTAAAAAAGCGGGCGTTAATATTCCGTTGCATGCAGCGGAACATTTTTATGTTGTCACTGAAAATATGCCTGATTTGAAGCATGGTTTACCGACCTTAAGAGATATGGATGGTTATTGTTACTATAAGGAAGATGCTGGAAAGTTATTAGTTGGTATGTTTGAACCGGGTGCTAAGCCTTGGGGTATGAAAGGTATTCCTGAAGACTTCCATTTTGATTCTCTGCCAGAAGATTTTGACCATTTGGAGCCTTATCTAGAAGCGGCTATGCATCGATTACCAATATTAGAGCGCACTGGTTTACAGTTATTCTTTAATGGACCTGAAGCTTTCACTCCAGATGATCGATATCACCTGGGTGAAGCTCCTGAGCTAAAAAATTATTTTGTCGCAGCAGGGTTTAACTCAGTTGGTATTCAATCTGCTGGGGGCGCTGGTAAAATGTTAGCAGAATGGGTGCATAAAGGACACGCTCCTAGAGATTTATGGGATGTTGATATTCGTCGTAATATGCCTTTCCAAGGGACGCAAAACTACCTCTATGAAAGAACCACAGAATCACTCGGTCTATTGTATGAGACGCATTACCCGTTTAAGCAATTTAGAACGTCTCGCGGTGTTCGACGCTCAGTATTACATGACCAACTGAAAGCACAAGGCGCAGTGTTTGGATCAGAAAATGGCTGGGAAAGAGCAAACTGGTTCGCCGATGAAGGCCAAAAAGCAGAATACGAATATTCTTTTGGTCGCCAGAACTGGTTTGACAACAATAAAAATGAGCACGAAGCGGTACGTAATGGTGTCGGTGTTATCGATCAAAGTTCTTTTTCTAAATACCAAGTTGAAGGGCCGGATGCAGAGCGTTTCTTGAATAGAATTTGCTCTAATAACATCAGCGTTTCTATCGGAAAAATGGTTTATACCCAATGGTTGAATGATCGGGGTGGTATCGAAGCAGACGTCACGGTAACACGCATCGCTGATGACCGGTTTATGGTCGTTTCAGGTGTTGCCTGTCAAACACGTGATATGGATTGGTTAAAACGCAATAAACCTGCGGATGCTTTTGTTGTTATTACAGATATGACTTCTGCTTATGCTGTTATTACGGTAATGGGACCAGATTCTAGAGCGACCTTGAGTCAATTAACTGATGCTGATTTAAGTAATGAGCAGTTTGCCTTTGCTACATCAAAAGAAATTGATTTACACTGCGCTGTTGTTCGTGCCTCACGTATAACCTATGTAGGTGAATTAGGCTGGGAATTGTATATCCCGACAGAATTTGCACCGAGTGTCTATGATGCTGTTATGGAAGCAGGTAAAGCGTATTCTATTAAGCCTTATGGTTATCACACCATGAATTCATTGCGAATGGAAAAATGCTACCGTCACTGGGGCCATGATATAACAGATGAGGATACCGCGTTAGAAGCAGGTCTTTCTTTTGCATCGGATTTTAATAAAGAAGGAGGCTTTATTGGTAAAGAAGCACTCTTGGCCCAAAAAGCCGAAGGTCCTTTAAAGAAACGCTTTGTAGCGTTCTTATTTGAGAACCCAGAACCTCTTTGTTATCACGAAGAGCCCATCTATGCCAATGGTGTTATTGTAGGAAGAACCACTGCTGGAATGTTTTCACACACATTAGGTGCGACAATCGCCATGGGTTATGTCGCAAATAGTGAGGGCGTGAGTAAAGATTGGTTAGATAATACAAGCTTCGAGATCGAGGTTGAGTGCGAAAAATATAAGGTAACTCCTTCATTGCGTTCATTCTACGATCCAAAAATGGAAAAAATAAAATGCTGATAAGCATGTAATCGTAGATAATAGTGCCTAGTTTAAGCTGTTTTTACCCTGGGAAATACGGCGGTGAAAACAGCAATGCACTTTGTCACCATCAAAGCCTGAATGAATAGTGTCAGCTAGACGGCCTATGCTACAGGTTTAAATTGAATACGGAGTAAGGTAAGTAAAATGAGCAGTAACGATGTCAAACAAAACCAATTTATCTTGAATGCAAGCTGTGATGCCAGTAGCGGTATTATTTCAGGTGTTACTACCTTTTTAGCGGAACGAGGCTGTTATATCAGTGAATTGTCGCAGTTTGATGATCAAGATTCAGGTCAGTTTTTTATGCGTGCGGTCGGTTACATTGAATCGGGTGATTGTACATTAATGGACTTGCAACAGCAGTTTGAAACGGTCGCGCAGCAATTCGATTTAGAATGGAAGATACACGATGCGACAAGCCCTACAAAAGTATTAATCATGGTGAGTAAATTTGATCACTGTTTAGACGATTTGCTTTATAGATTGCACAAGGGCGAATTGAATATGGAAGTGACTGCGATCGTCTCAAACCATATCGATCTGCGTCCTATGGCAGAAAGGGAAGGCATTCGATTTATCTATCTACCCATCACGAAAGAGAATAAACGTGAACAAGAGCTGTCCTTGCTGGAAATTATTGAAGAAACAGGCACTGAATTAGTCGTTCTTGCACGATATATGCAAGTTTTAACTGACAATTTGTGTACTCAGTTAAAAGGGCGGGCGATTAATATCCATCACTCATTCTTACCTGGCTTTAAAGGTGCAAAACCATACCATCAAGCCCACGTCCGTGGTGTTAAGTTGATCGGGGCTACGGCGCATTACGTGACGCCTGATTTAGATGAAGGACCTATTATTGAACAGTCTGTACAGCCAGTAGATCATACCTATAGCCCTGAATCATTGGTTGCTGTAGGTCGTGATACTGAAACCAATGCTCTGGCTCGTGCAGTTAAGCTTCATATAGAGCACCGCGTCTTCTTGGATGGCAATAAGACTGTCGTTTTTAAATAATAGTGATGTGGCTGCTCCATGCAGTCACTTTGCTTATTTGTAGAGAATAGAGTAATAGCCAAGTGATATGATACTTTTGATGCCTAATTTCGACTATTAACTTCTACTCTTGATTTCAATAGTTAATTATTGAAGTTGAAATCCAGCGAAAAGGGATTCCCTGTTTTATCACAATGCTAACGCCATTCTTTTTGAATGGCGTTTTTCTTACCAGTTAACTCATTACCCGCATATTGCGCACAGCAAATGATACCTTTTGATACACAGAAGCTACGAATAGGTCTCCAGATATTTTCTTTGGCTATCTTAAAGGGGGATGTAATGAAAGAGAGGGCTGTCTAGAGTGTGTGCTAAATTAACTCTCTTGGTAAAAATTAGCACTCTCAGGTATATTTTGGACTTCTCAGCTGTTCACTAGCTATCACCTGTGAACGATAGAGCGCTATTTTTTAAAAAGTGGCGCAAATACGCTGATAGTTTTGTTGTTTTTATTTATTAAGTTGATTTGATAAAAGTCACTAGGTTGTTGTTATAAAATGTAAGTTATAAAACAGAATGTTTGATTATGTACGTTAATTAGTGATATCTTCGAAAGTGCTAATCAAGATGTGAATGATGCCATTAGGTATTTGACTGGATGATTTTATTTTGTTGTCGGGTTAAGGGGCGGTCTCCAACGCATCGCCAACGCAATGATATTGATTTCAACATGTGAATGGTTTTTTCGACTTATGAATAATCAAGCTTTAACGGTTCGTCAGTTGCAAGACAGAGTTGCTCAGTTAGAGCAAGAGAACAGCGAATTGCGGACGGAAAACCTGCTCAATGATGAAAAACTAAATGCTGTACTAGATGTCACTGCGATTAAAATATGGCAGCTTGATGTTGTGAATCAAAAATTGCATGTATTTAATGCGCCTTGGGGGCAGCTCTTAGGGTATTGTCCTTCGGGTTATGCCCCTACCGTTACCGCTTGGAAGGATAATATTCACCCTGAAGATCGAGCAGAAGTTGTCGCAGCAATTGAACAGCATTTAGCGGGTGAAACGGAGGTTTTTGATGTTGTGCATCGAATGATTCGAAAAGATGGCACAATCTGTTGGATAGCAGACAAAGGACGTGTGATTGAGCGCGATGAGCAGGGTAGGGCCTTGCGTATGATCGGTGCACACAAAGATGTGACATAAGAAAAAAATGATGAGTTACATTTGTCCATGCTGGCAAATCGGGACTCACTAACAGGTTTGTTAAACCGAAAAGCACTACAAGAAGCTTTTGATGATTTAAAACCGGACCGCCTTTAATTTGGCGGGTTTACTGTTTATCGATTTAGATTACTTTAAAACGGTGAATGATCGATACGGTCACAAGTTTGGCGATTCAGTACTCTGTAATATTGCCAAAGTATTTAACGAATTCTCAACAACAAACGCCTTTGTGTCTCGATTTGGAGGCGATGAGTTTGTTATATTGCAAAATGCGATTGATTTAGACACTTTGACCAAAATGGCAAATAGCTTAATAGCATTGTTTTCTCAGCCTTTTATTATCGAAGGTAAAGAAGTGCAGTTAGGCTTAAGTATTGGAGTGTGTTTATTTGAAGTCGGTACGCTATCATTCGATGAAATCTGTGAAAGAGCTGATCAGGCGATGTGTTCCGTCAAGAAAACAGGTGAAAATAAATTGGCGTTTTGGATCCAAGAACAAGGTCGTTGGTGTTTGCAGACAGTATCCTGCGGTTAATAATTTTACACAAAATAGTTAGTGTTACCCTCTATTCTTCACTGGTACTGCGTTTATACAGACAGCTCGATGTCTGTTTTATAGCATTAGACCAATATTGTGTTTGATCTTAGGGAAGCGCGAACAAGTTCAAGATACCCCTCTGCAGGGAAAATCTCGGGACTTATTCACTATTTCCTTAGCTTAGTATCAGTATTTTCAAAGTTCTCACTGCTTAACATAAATAGCAATTACCTGTCTTTTAGCCGTTATCTTTATAATTGTGTAATTTAGTCCTAGCTTCTATTTGTGTTGTTAATTTTGTTTGCTGGGAATAGGTTAAAAATGATATAGCTCAATACGTTACTTGTTGTTTAGCAGTAACCTCTACTCAGACAAACTAAGGAAGGTGTTGATAGGAAATGACCGTAGATATGTTATTTTGGTTGGTGGGTTTTGTTATTTTTCAGCTTATTCATTTAGGTGTACCACTGCTTTATGTGTTGATTTACCGGGATGATTCAGAGCGAACTCAGTGTTTTCGGCAAATCATTTTTGATGGTGTACTAAGTTCTGCGTTTGTTTTTCTAATAGCTGCGTTTATGGCAAAAAATCATTTATTAATGGCTATTATATTAGTGGTTTGCTCCATGCCTTTACCTTGGATTCGTATATTATGGCGTCGTGGTTAGTGAGCCATATTCTCTGCTATTACGACCTGTGTTAGAATCTATCTGAATTTACATTCGATTGGTGAATGCTGCTAAGCTTCTTATAATATACAGTAATACAAGGAAACATAATGGCTACCGCCTGTGCTCGACATATTTTGGTCAAAAGTAAAGAAGAGGCAGAAAAACTAAAATGCCAATTAGATAAAGGCGCTGATTTCGCAAAACTTGCCAAAGCGCACTCAAAGTGTCCGTCCGCAAAAAAAGGCGGAGATTTAGGTGAATTTCGCGCGGGGGATATGGTGAAAGCTTTTGATCAAATCGTCTTTAAAAAAGCCTTGTTAACGGTGCATGGTCCAGTTAAGACAAAATTTGGTTATCATTTAATTGAGACGATCTATCGCTCTTAACTGTTAGTAAAACGAAGCGGTTGTCAGCGGGCTTTGTCAATGTGGTTATTGATCGAATGTTGAGAACTGGCTGACAAAGAACGCTTGAGATTCACGAATATGTTGCTGCATTGCTTCTTTTGCGGCAACGGCGTTTCTATTGTCTAGAGCATCCAATATACTAAAGTGTTCATCCAGTGAGTCTTTAAAGGCGTCTGGGCCATCTGCGTGTACATTCAGTGCGCGATGGGATAGTCGATGTTTGATAATATCTTGATATAACCTTTTACTGGCACTGGCTTTAGCGATGCTACGATGGAAGCTATCATCATAGTTAGCCAATTGCTCAAGCCATGTTTCATCCCTTTCACATTGCTGCAGATGCTCTCCAGTATGACGTAATTGGCGCAAGGTTACTCTATCCATTCTAGTTGCCGCTCTATACGTCGCCTCACCTTCGAGCAGAATCCTGATATCGAAGATATCGTAAACATCCTCAGCACTAAATCCTGTAACAACAGGTCGTTTATTTTTCTCTTGGTGTAAAAAGCCGTCCTTAATTAAATCTCTTAATGCATCATGCACAGGGGTGCGGCTAACCCCAAGTTGCTGTGCGAGTTTTTGCTCTGCGACTATTTCACCCGGCTTCATCTCACCATAGAGAATACGCTCTAATAAAAGCTGATGGACCTGCTCCGATAGGCGTAGTTCACTGCTGTCAATCAAAAGGCTACTGTTGTCGATTAGGTTCATAAATGTTCCTGGGGACTGTATTTCTAGGTTATTAATACGTGATGTAACAAAGAACGATCATTAAATCATGTAGACAGGATATCAAATTTGGAATGATAAGCATTATAAAAATATTAGAATATTACAAAAATGCATGCACTTTTGTAATATCTGACTTCATTAATATATCTAGTTAATGTATTCTTTGATCTATTCGAATATTTTATAAACAGAATCTATTCTAGGTTTCTGTAGTAGGGGAAAATCATGACAGCAAGCCAGCAGATGAATGAAGTGATTGATCAAGCAGATATCGCTTTAGAAAATCAAGAGTGGCTAATGGCGCTCAATGATGTTCTTGCGCATCAAGGTGAGCATCGAGGGCGGGATTTACTTCGTATGTTACAAGACTCGCTGTTAAGCAAAAATATCAATGTGTCTGATGCCCCGTTAAACACGCCTTACCGCAATAGCATTTCTATTACAGATCAGCCCAGTTATCCGGGTAATCCAGAATTAGAATTAAAACTGGAGAATATTATTCGCTGGAATGCAGCGGCAATGGTACTTAAAGCTAATGACCTTGGTACTGGGGTAGGTGGGCATATTTCAACTTATCAATCTGCAGCGACGATGCTGGAAGTCGGTTTTAATCACATATTCAAAGCTCAAAGCCCTTATTACGGCGGTGATCAACTGATGGTGCAGGCGCACGCAGCCCCCGGTCTCTATGCTAGGGCCTATTTAGAAGGGCGGCTGAGTCAGCAACAGGTCGATAACTTTAGGCGTGAGCTGCAACCAGAGGGTGGTTTAAGCTCTTATCCCCATCCACGTAGAATGCCCGATTTTTGGCAGGGGCCAACGGCTTCAATGGGATTATCGACACCCTCTGCAATCTATCAAGCGCGTTTTATGAAATATTTAGAAAACAGAGGCCTTAAAAAAGCAAACGGTGGAAAAATTTGGTGCTTCATTGGTGATGGGGAGTCAGACGAACCCGAAGTAATGGGCACAATTAACATGGCGACGCGTGACAATCTAGATAATTTAGTAATGGTTATCAATTGTAACTTACAGCGTTTAGACGGGCCTGTAAGAGGTAACGGTAAAATTATCCAAGAACTGGAACGAAACTACCGTGGTGCTGGTTGTAATGTAATCAAAGTTATCTGGGGGAGTGAGTGGGATGAGCTATTTTCTCGGGACCGCGAGGGTGTATTGCAAGCGAGAATGGACCGGGCTGTCGATGGTGACTATCAATTTTATACTGTTTCTGAAGGTGCGACAGTGCGTGATCACTGGATCGAAAATGACCCTAGACTCGAAGCGCTGATGAAAACTCTATCGGATGAGCAAATTCGCTGTATTAAACGAGGGGGACATGATCGGAACAAAATATTTAGTGCCTTTGATGCCGCATTAAAAAGCACGGGTAAGCCGACGGTGATTTTGATGAAAACAGTGAAGGGGGATGGCATGGGCTCCTCTGCTGAAGGTCAAAATACTGCGCATCAAAAAAAGCAGTTAACAGCTCAAGAGCGAATTTCGATTGGCCGTCGCTTTGCAATCCCATTGACGGATGAGCAGTTGGCAAATGCTGATTTATATCGACCAGAAAATGACAGTGAAGTGATGCAGTACTTACAGTCGAAAAGAGAAGATTTAAATGGCTATTTACCTTCTCGTAAGGAAGAGGCTGTTGCATTGATAGCTCCGCCTTTGGCGGCATTTAGTAAAATGTTACAAGCTACCACACGAGAGCAATCGACAACGATGGCGTTTGTAAGGATGTTATCGCAAATGTTGAAAGACGCTGAGATTGGCAAATACATCGTGCCAATTGTACCGGATGAAGCCCGTACTTTTGGCATGGAGTCACTATTTAACACTTTTGGTATTTATTCGAGCGTTGGTCAAAAATATAAACCAGTAGATTCTACGAGTTTACTTCCTTACAAAGAAATGAAAGAGGGTCAGTTACTGCAAGAAGGTATTTGTGAAACGGGTGCGATGGCTTCTTTTATGGCGGCAGGTACCGCGTATTCAAATTATTCTGTGCCGAGCATCCCTTTTTATATCTTCTATTCGATGTTTGGTTTTCAGCGCGTCGGTGACATGATCTGGGCCTGTGCGGATAATATGGCAAAAGGCTTTTTATTGGGTGCAACCGCAGGCAGGACAACGCTTAATGGCGAAGGCTTGCAGCATCAAGATGGTCACTCTCATGCAATCGCGGCCACCGTGCCAAATTTACAGTGTTATGACCCGGCATTTTCTTATGAGTTAGCCATTATAATTCGAGAAGGTATCGATCGAATGTATCAAGCAGGGGAGAAGATTTTTTACTATATCACTTTGTACAATGAAAACTATCTCATGCCAACGATGCCCGAAGACGTTGAGCAGGGAGTGTTGCAAGGGATATATCGATATCAAAAAAGCCTAGAGAAGGGACACAAAGTGCATTTACTGGGTAGCGGTAGCATTATGCAAGAGGTTAATAGATTCCCACATTAACCGACACACTTGGCAATAGACTTGAGAGCCAGCTGGCCGTAGGCTAAAAGCTCTC
>JAYRBV010015001.1:0-12781 GCA_036023255.1 Mitrocomella polydiademata
AGCTAAACATCTCAAAATTGCTTATCATTCGCCTCCAACTTGTTGATTTTCATAGGCTTCCTTCATTGGTACAAGATCACATACATGAAATGCTTTTTAAAATTCTGCAACCAAAAGACAGCTTCAGTTTGACATTTGACATTCCTTGTTTTTAAAATCAAGCTGTCAAAAAATCAAAAAACGTGGCAAATAAAATGGAAGATAAGATTCTTCATGCTGTTTTATGTGTAACTACAACACGCGTAATATAATGGAGATAACCATTTTGAGGGTGTGCAGGCTAAATGTTATGCGGTTTATCCTGTGCGCAACGAAGCGCTACGGTGAAAAAAACTAAAAAATTAAAGTTTTTAAAATCCACTTTAAGTCCCGAAAACTAAAAATGCTCTAACATCACTGACAAAATTAATGACGCTGGATACAAAAATATTAGTTAGTTTCCCAAATTTTGCCGCGATTCAAGGTTGGAGTACGTACTCGATTTAAGTTTTAAAGATCTTTTTTAAGTTTTTGTTTCGCTCATTGTGTAGAGGAATTATTCTAGAGTCTGCATGCACAGTTTTGAGACATTTGAATGTTCCTTGGCAATCCCCATTTTGGCCAGCGCAACGGCCCTGTTTGCATTTTTGAGAGGATTTTAAAGTTAATACTAACGCTAGGGCGGGAGTCTATATCACCGACGTTAAGCATGTGGCACTTTGACAAAAACAATAACTATTCAAAATTCAAAAAAAAAAAATCATTTTCATCTAATGGCACTGACATCTACTTATTAACAGAAAATTGCAAGCTTAAAACTGATTTCTTTAGGGAATAGCCTGATAAGGGGTATTCCATGCATTCAAATTTAGAGCAAGTATTCTTGGAATTCACTACCTCGCCATCTTAAAACATGCTTAAATTATGATGACCTTAAGCTAAAGACAAAATCTTGCGATGGTAGTAGTGACTGCTCATGTCATTTTGCAGGAACTTTTAAATTTTTAGAAACTTTAACTTAAATATTTCTTATAGTTGGTCTAAATTTGTTTTTTATAACTACAAAGTAAACAAACTTGAAATAAATGAATAATAATAATAAATAATAATAAAAACTATTTTTTTAGCACAAGTAAATTGTCTTTAAAACTAGATTTACCATCACAAATAAATCGTCCTTGTAGCCAACATGAAAGACATGCACATAATAAAATCTCCTCATCTCCCTTCATTTTAATTTTTTAAATGATTCCTACCCTAGATAGAATGCTCGTTTTCATGCAACTTTAAATTTATACTTATAAATTGCTAACACGGTGTGCCAATACGGTGTATTTAGGACACAATCAGGGTTTCATGCGCAATCTTAAAAATGTAAAGTATAAAAAATGTACTTTCTCACTACTTGTTCTTCCTTCAAGCTTCGTTTTTGTTTGTTGCCTACCCTTGTACTATAATGCACTCTTCTTTTCAAATTTGAGGCTGTTTATCGCGTACGGGCGTTTCATTTCCATCGTCTACACTTTATCTGAAAATTGCTTTTTGCTCATTATTTTTTTCTTTCATTGTCTCATTTTTTAATAAGAAACATTAAATCACAGGTCACAGGGTTAAAGGAAGAGATGAAACCAAGAGACAAAAGTTAAATTTATGGATAAGCCGCTGTCAGCAATCTCACGAAGAAAACCGTGACCCAACCTCGTTCCTAGGAGTTTTCCTCTTGAGCCGTCGAGGTTTGACCAAATTGACCAAATTCGCACGAAAACACTAATACTAATACTATGCTACACAAGGTTTTTGATGAAATCGCCAACTCAAGCTAGTCTGATTCGGCAGACCTTAAAAAAAGCACATTTGTTTAATTTTAAGACAACTATGTTTTTGCATATGCAAATCAGACGACTACATTCAAGCAACCTCAACGGGCGAGGGGCGGCGATGATCAAGGCGGAGGAAAAGCCGGGCGTATTATGATCTAAGTCGCACCTGCTTCAAACGAAATAATAGTTATAGCTCACAACCCGCAGCACCAGACCGAAGCTTATTTTTAAAAAGTGAAAAGTCATGTCATCGTGTGTCCACCATGTTATGTTTCGTTGGCAGATCTGGTGATCTGGCGTTGGCATTATAGTTACGATTTTTCTACCCGCAGCTCATATTATTTTTTCCCATGAATTTCAGTGCTATTCCTTATTTGGCAACACATTGAATGTATTGTTCTTTTATTATATCGCAATTTTAATATCAACATATGGAAATTACGACAAATCGACCTTTCTGACTTTTTCTGACAGTCTGCTGATTACGCTGCAATATCACTGACGTTAAGCATGTGGCAATTTGGCAAATTTTTTTGAAAACCTTACATTTCATCTTTGATTTTATAGGTTTGTATCTACGTTGTCGTCGTCTTTTCGAGCGTTGTTGTTTACAAATACGCCGTTTCGTGGTGTCAAATGTGCATGCGTTCCGTTCGTTTTGAAAAAATTCGACTGGGTGTAGTGCGCACTGCAGGCAGGGTGCCAAAAAATATTGCGCTTGCCGTTTCGTGCGTGGTGTCAAATGCGCATGCGTTTCATTCGTTTTAAACAAATTCAAAATTGCGGGTTTCGCATTGTGGAAAAAAGTCGAATCAACGTTAAGCGTGGCACCATGAGTTTGGCCGGATGGCCTCCCCCCTTACCCACTACGTACCAGGCCCAATTCTAGAAGAAAAGTGCGTCTGACTAACCGGACGCTGCCCTCTTGTTGAAATCGTTCATTAAAGTGCTCTTTTTTGGAAAAAAGCGTTAAAATAGGGAAGATTTTGTATAAAACCCTGCCCTTTTCATGAGAATCGGACGCTGCCCTTTTCTTCTAGAATTTGGTTGAAGTTTTAAAATTGAGGCCGGTAAGAACATACAGTAGGGTGGGAGGGGATAAAGGCCTAGCAGCAAAAAGCCGGTAAGGGGGGGGGGGGGGTGTAATATTTTGTCAACTGTCCCTAAGGGGGGGGGGGGCATCTAAACTCATGGTGCCACTCTTAACATCAGTTGACACCACGAAACGGCGTATTTGTAAACAACAACTCGAAAAGACAACAACGGAGAAACAAACCTTCCTGAAAGATGAAACAAAAGGCTTTCAAAAGAAAGTATAGATTGTTGTTGTCAAAGTGCCACATGCTTAACGTTAAGTGATATATAGACCCCCACCCCCCTATTGTTGAATCAACACTTTGAGTTTGGATGGTCTACCCTAAGGAAGGCTAAAAAAGGTATTATAAAACAACAAATAATTTTGTCATTTACAGTACATACAGTAAAGGTTTTAAATATATTTTTTATGTATTTTGTGTTTTAAAATTCTTTGATTCTTGTGAAGTACTGCAGCAGGTATTATAATGTTAAAAATAACAAGGTAGAAAAAATACATCTTATTTGCTGACATGGAGCAGGTGCGCTTTGGCAGTGACTTCAAAAATCAGCCTCGTATTGGTGAAAGATACATCCAATCAACTGCTGGGGCTGTCTCAGTAAAATCAGGCAAAGGTATTTATGCAACATTGAGTTCTTTTTTCTGCTGTACAAAAACTTTGAGCCAGAAGAACCATTGTGCATATTATCTGCAGTGGCGTATTTAGAACAAAGTCGCACACATCAGATGGAGAGTCTTTTCGATTGTTTTGGTTGAGGGTGTCTAAGTTTCAATTTATGTTCACTTGTCAAAACCTCATAAAATAGACTGGAAGAACGAGGCATTTGCCTCATGTAGGTTTATTATTTTTAGCTACAGTACTGCATGGTCAGGCCCAATTCTACAGTATAAGAAAAGGGCAGCGTCCGATTCACATGGAAATTTTAACCCTATTTTTCAAAAAAAGGCACTTTCATGATCGATTTCAAGAGGGCAGCGTCCGGTAGTCAGACCCACTTTTCTTCTAGAATTGGGCCTGATGGTTATAGCAGGAAAATCCATCTACAGTTTTTTTTGCTAAATTTAAAGAAGACCATCAGAGTCTATTATAGGTTTATCACTTACAAACATTTTATTTTCATTATTTTTAGCTGATCTTGCTCCACAAAAAGTCAGTGTCAAGCGTTACATTGCAGGCAAGAAGTATGTTAATATATTTGATTTTTTCATGTTATCTTTGAACAAAATAGCAATCTTTTTGAAATATATGTACATAGCTCTTGTAGGAAGGTAAATACTCAAAAAGCTACGTTGTTCTACGTTGAACATCTTGATATTGCATCAGTAGAAATTGGTATTATTTTGGCACTAAGCACGGGAATTATCGATATGTGAGCGACCCCTAGATAAAATGATTTAATTGGTGTGATCAATTCAATACTACTGTCGGACATACTTTTCGTCACCTCCAAAGAATTTTGTCACTTTTTGTCCGTAAATTTGCCCAAAGTTTGTGTAAAACTTGGACAAAATTTTCGCTGGACAAAATTATTCGTCTGCCATAATTTTTGTCACCTTTTCGTCACTTTTGTCTGACATTGTTTTGTCCGATAAGGTAATTAATTTTTAAATTTAACACTTTAGACCTGAATGGGCACCGGAACATTCCAGTGAAGAAGAGAGCGAGGACGAAGGGAATGAAGGAGGAGAAGAAGGTAACTCTCCACAACAGGTACACGCTGCAAAGTTCTTAGAAAAAATATCTTTTATTTTTAGTTTTTATTGTATCATTTTTATTGGCTTTCAATATACCGTATACATTCCAATGAAGACTCGACAGTAGGGTTTTTAAAGAGAGTTTTGATAAATTCTTATGAAATAATATTCATAAAATACAGAAACTGTTATGTACAGTACATGTTATTACTGTACTGTACAACAATACTAGCCATAAATAGTACTGTATTTGCATTGAAGTGTTGTTGAGGTTTTTCACAAAGTATGTTGGTTCTTATATTTTATATTTTTAATTATAGGTACATGTTGATGACATTGAAGACGAACAAGCAGAAGACATCAAAAGGTAAACAAACTTTCTTCAATTTCATTTTCTTCCTGGAATTGTTGGGTATGATTTTATTCTTGATAAACAATGGTGCCCACATGCCAAAAATTGAAAAAGAACAACACACTCATATTTTTCAACATGGCATGGTATATTGATGTAGTATTTATATACCCCAAATGACAAAATTTCCACCTGCTTTGATTTCCTTGATAAAACAATGTTTGACAATGTAACATTTTCACTGGAACATGCATACACAACATACTGTACACAACTACATAAAACCAATAGTCATAAAAATTCAAAAATACTTCCTGGAATCTCCTGGAAAAATCCTGGAAAATGAAATCAGGAAGATTGCATGCACCATGTAAAACTACTGCTACATCGTGATTTTCCTACAGTTCCCTCCATTGTTTGAATTAAAAGAGTTTGTTCTGCTTAGCAAATGCTGACAACTGTAAAAAAGAAACATAGGATAAGTTGGGCAAAAAAAACAGAACATTGTCTGACATTCTGTGTACCAGGGCTTCTGGGTGTCAAGTGCATTCGAATGACTCACAGACAACTAGTTTCAAGTGTTACTCTTTAAGAGATTTCAAGATTAATTATTTGGCACATGTATATTCTAATAAAATTCTAATTGCAACCTCTAGACACGATCATGGGCGGAGGATTTATGAACCACGTATTTTGACCCAACATGATGATGATGATGTAGATGACCAGGTAATTCTGAAGTGAAATATCTGTTGTTAGAGGGGGGAGAGAAATTTCTGCGGAAAGCAATCTGTTTGGGGGACCAGGAGAGGCCAGTGCATGACACTACTGTATGGCCCTTTATACAGTGCAAATTTATCCTTATTTCTTGCGCACCAATTCAACTTTTTTATTTTTTCATTGGAAAACTAAAACTGATATATAATCAACAAGTTATGTTTTTGTTAAGTTATGCTATGTTCTCATAAAACTTCTTGTATTTCTGAAATGTTTGAATCATAAAAAAGTTACATTTTACAATCAAGTATGTTGTGAGAAGTATTCGTACTTCAAAATAAAAGAAGTTCGTAAAGTGTTCTCTCTGTGAGCTGTATAATATCTAATAAATGTTTTCAATGTTCTCTTTTTTTAGACAGTTGAGATGGAGGAGAGCAGGTAGGTTGTAAATGGACATGCCCAACAGCCGTTTTTATATTGAATATTAAAGCAAAATTTTACAGCCAAAAAGTTAAATATAATAGTCACTTTAGACAATTTACACCCCACAAAAGAGCTACAGTACATAAGCCTGTTTTCTTTTAACCGGCTATAAACCAGTTCACCACTGAGACACATGGTAGTAGCTGAATGTGGACCAGAGTGCTCAACCAACGTGACCTAGTTTTTTTTATTTATTTATTTCTATATATATTTTGTTTATATATTTCTTTCTTATTTCTAGCGAGGAGGAGGAGCAGGAAGACTTTGACGAAGATGCTACCGATAGGAGAAGAAAAATGTTGAAGGCGCGATCCCAGCAACAAAAAACACAAGAAAAGGTGTGAATGCAGTGTGTCATATAGAGTCATTTTTTTACTTATGAAATTGAGGGACTCTCATAAAAAAAACCCCTATTAAGTCCTTTGAACATAAAGTGAGACAAAATCCCTTGATTTGTTAACACTTCCCACTGATCTTTAGAAACAATCCGATGCTCTTACCAACTAAGCTGTCCGTCCTCGTACCCTCAATAGAATTTAACTAGATCATATATGTTTTGTAGGATTTACTTGACATTGAAGAAGAAGAAAATTTGGAAGATGACGATGATAGTGATGAGGTAAGAATCAGTTTCTAATATTAAACCACACAGTTGAACGTGCACTTGCCACTAGCCATGAATTACCAGGCGCTAGTCTTGACCCTTACACAGCGTCCGACAATCTAACTCTGCCTCTTCAAAATCAATTATGAAAGTGCCCTTTTTCACAAAAATGCCTTGGAATGGGGAAACATTTTGTAGATAACGCCGTCCTTTCATTAGAATCAGAAGCTGCCTTCTAATTAGAGATTAGAGCCTAATGATTCCAGCCCATATATTTCAGCGTAATGTAATGTAAAATGATTTTATTTATTGTTGAACATACATTTACTGCTGAATCCACAAGGTTGTACTAGCACTAGTCATACATGATTCAAGCCCATAGGTCCACTTATTTTGGGATTGGAAAGTGATACCCTAGCCCATGTGGAGTCAAAATACTTCAGGGCTTCTCTGTATTGAATCTTGAACCCACAATATTTAATGTTTCGAAAAAATCTACTGTGAAGTTTTGTGCAAATTTTTCTTTCCAGAATTGAAGTTGTGACTCTATTTTCCCAATAATACCATTTGGAATGTAGCATTATGGGTTGAAAAACCCCTTGAGACCTGGAAGACTGTTGTTTTTATTCCCCATTAGTTGTAAAAGATGAATGAATTCATATATCCCGTCGTATCACGGCTCATCATCTGGACTAGTATGGGGTTTGACCGAGAGTCTCTCGATTTTCGGTTGATGTTGTACCCATTACACCAACGATGCCAGAGTTGATCGTACACATGTCACCTTCATATATTCATATATTTTTTAGTCTTCAGAATATGAAGAGTACAGTGATTCGGACGAAGAGGCCGCCCAACGACTAAAACCTGTCTTTGTTAGAAAGTAAGTGCAAGCCTATAAAATATCGGTATTCGTTTCAGCGTTGCCAGCGTCCTTGAAAACCTAGGAATTTTCTTTAACCTCCCCACAATCCTGTTAAGCTGGGTAGGGAAGTAAACCAAAGCTATAACTGGCAAAATACTAAAAAATCCCATTTGGTAGGGAATTGTTTCTCAGTCTTGCGGGCTGTATCAATGGAACGCACAATGCCAGGGTTCAGACAGACTTGGAAAAACCTGGAAAACCTGGAGAAAAGGGACTTTTTTTTTTAAAAACTCAGGGAATCTCATGGAAACTCATGGAAGAATTTTTTTTTCCAGGGAAAACTCAGGGGAAAAAAAAGCATTCTCATCGTTTTTTTTTTCTTGTATAATATTGTAAGGTATATAAATTCTTTGTATGTAGACAGGATGATTTGGTTTGTATTGTATAGTATCGTAAGGTATATTCTTCATAGACAGGATTAGATTTGTTTTGGTAAGGTAATGTTTCCTTTTTCACGGAAAATTTTTTTATTATACTTTAACATTAATTTTACCCAGGGAAAATATACCTAACATCATGCAGTGACTCAGGGAAAATTAGGTTAATTTCAGAGAAAAACTCAAGGAAATCTTTTTGCAAAACTCTGTCTGAACCCTGAATGCCTTTTTAATGATTTTTCTAGCACTATTGTCTTTTTGTTTATTTGATTAGAAGAGACCGTGTTACAGTTCAAGAACGTGAACGAATTGAAGAAGAGAGTAGTATGACAGAAGAAAAACAAAAGAAAGTCTTGGATGAGAGGAAAAGACATTCAACAAAGGTTTTAAAAACGTTCTCTGTGGGAGGGATTTCATAGTAGAGCTGTCACGCTTAAAATGATTAGTATAACAAGCTGATGCTCGGTGAAATATTATTTAAAGAAAATTTTGTGAAATATTGTGATTTATTTTTCATTCACTCAATAGAAATGTGTTTCGTGATACACCCTACCCTGTGTGGTCTTTCACTGAAATATTTACCCCTTACGAATATTCGATTTTTTTTTCAGTTAGTGAAAGAAATTATTGGTGAAGAGCTGAAGGAGGAGCAAGGAGGTATGTCCAAAAAATCAATGAAATAATAATGTGTTCATATAAGCCCGAACTGTTTGATAAACTCAAACTCAGCTTGTCCAACTAATGTGACCTAAGAAGATCAAAACCGACCCTGCGGCCCCTATGTGGTCAAGATAAAAGGCTACCCAAGTTACTAAGTGTTTACAACTATTGATAGAAAGAAGAAGAAGAAAGCTTTCCAAAAATCCTAAAAGTGATCTAGGTTTGAAGTATTTCAGGTGTTAAGTTTATACGATGTTAAATTCTACGTTTTCTAAGTAATTTTTGTTTATCACACTCCTTCGGCGTGTCGAAAATGTCGTTGGATATATAACTCTGCTCTTCTCCTCAGTTTATTAAAGAAACTATTAGAACAATAAGGGGAAGAGCAGTTTTACATAAACCTAACAAAATAGTCAGCGCGGCAAGGGGGTTCGATGAACCAAAAAACACTTCATTATTTTTATTGCGTGTTTTGGGTTTTATCACTTAAAAATTGCCATTCTTTGTAATGCGTGAACTGATCATAAAAACTCGTAATCGTAACTGCTGATAGTTAAAATCTAAATCGACTTTTGATTTTGTAAGAAAGCTGATGTCGACTTCCTAATGTATGAGATAGATGTTGATACGGCCACGCCAATAAAATGCTTTTAAGCAAATAACCTCTGGGCGGTCTATTATCTAGACCACACTGTATAACAATGTTACATTTTCCACTTTCAGTAAATTTTAATTTTGAATCTGGTAAAATTGAATTAATTTAGTGTAAAAATTACTTATAGTATGGTATTTATTATGGAGAATTGACTGTTTCTTCTTTCTTTCTTTTATTTCTAGTTGAAAAGATAGAAGAACTAGTGATAACAGATGACGAAAATGACGAGGAAGAAGTAAGTTCACCTTCATATGTCCTTGATGCTCATTTTAACATATTCTTATATACAGGGGCAAGTTGCGACCTCTTAAAATGTTCATCCAATGATTGTTTAAAAGAACTAAAAACGAAAATCATATTTTGAATATAAATCCTCGCACAGCCCAGCTCAATGTTAACAAACATATATTTATTTATTTTAGTATGAAGCGTGGAAAGTTCGAGAACTAAAAAGAATTAAGCGAGATAAAGAAGAAAAAGAAAGGTTAGCATATGTTTGTTCTTAGGGAAACGCTGATTTTTGTGTACCCCAGTTTACCAACTCTTTCATATTGAAAAATTGTAAAAACATTTGAAGAAATGTTTGGTATATACAGGGTGAGTCTTTTGTTCAGTTTGATAAAAGAAATATTGATGAACATTAAACTATTTTTTGGCCATAAGAAAATATATTGTGTGGTAAGGTGTTAAAAAGTAGTTTTGGGAAATACTTGCGATTTCCATTGTTAAAACTTTAACAAAAGATAAGTTTTTTCTGACTCACCCTGCATAAATATTGTAAGTGTTTCGTTAGAATCGAAAGACCTCCGTTGAGGCTATCCCACACTAGGTTGTGTTAGTAAAGTCGAGGCAAATTTCATCAGATGCCTCTTTCTTCCAGTCTATTTTATGAGGTTTTGACAAGTGAACATGATTCTGATGTTGTGTTAGTATTATTGGTTAGTTGTTAACCTTTCTGTTTTATATGTTTGTTGCTAAAGTGCGGAAATATAAAAATAATCCCGTGAAACCCGTTTCCCCGGTTTTAAAAGACAGTTCTCTTTGATGAACTATAGAATACCTTATTTACGGGATGCGTGTGACGTTATTTTTTCACTTCCGAGCAAAAGTAACCTCGAAACGACGGGCAAAAAATACACGAGTTTGGGTGATGAAGTTGAAAATTAAGCAGGGGGGTTTGGGGGCCTGCTTTAAAGGCCCCCAATGGGCTAGGGGCTAAGCCCCTAGAAATATTTTGATTCTATTGATTTAAACCATTAAAAACACGCAATTTTCTTGGCAATTGGGAAAGTCCCTCGCTAGATACCATTGGGAATTGTCCGTATAACGGACTAAATAGAGGCTAGATAACACCCTGGAAACGTAGTTATTTTTTGATTGTTTATTTATTATGAGACAAGCTGGTGAATTGAAGCTCAGATATGTTAAAGTAACTATACAAACTCGTACATTATATGGACACAATTATCAAAATTTCAGAAGATAGACAGCTGAATATAATGTGAAACAAAACATAAGTTCACGTTTCAATTCATGATCAGTCGTTCTCTTATAGAAAAGTCTCTTAAATGTGTTTGTAAAGTCGAGGCAAATTTCATCAGATACCTCGTTCTTCCAGTCTATTTTATGAGGTTTTGACAAGTGAACATGATTCTGATGCTCCGTTGGGGGAAATATGGTGAAAAGCAATTGCCTCTTCAACTGGCGGCTAATCTTTTCTGCCCATGCGCTAAAAATGTTTAAATATTTCAAACCGCATATTGATAATTTCTTCCCGTTTTCAGCCGTGAACGTGATGCGTTAGAGATTGATCGTCTACATAATATGACGGAAGACGAACGACGGGAGGAATTACGAAAGAATCCCAAGGAAATCACCAATAAATCTACCAAGGGAAAATACAAGTTCTTGCAAAAGTACTATCACAGAGGTGCTTTCTTCATGGTAAGAGTGTAACGGAGTAATTTTTTTAATAGCCCTTTCCCGAAATACCGTTTATACATAGATTCCTACTATTAATCTCGATTTCAAGAAATATTTGCACGCGATGTTCCTATCCTCTCAAGGATGTTTGCATTTTTGTTACGCACTAATTAAATGTATTACTCTCCCATGAGACTCGATTACGTAACTACGAGGCTAATCATGGGAATCTACATATAAAACGGTATTTCGGGAAAGGTCTATTGCCAAACTAGCGCTATGATTTCCAATAATTCATTGTATTTTTTAATTTTTAATTAGCTAGGCCAATTCCCTATAGGTCTATTCTGATATAATCTATTTTTTTTAAGTGTCAAATTAGCGCCATAAAATGACTTCCTATGATTTCCTTTTTTATTCTAATCTAACTTATTAGACCAGTTCCCTATGGGGATGTTATACTAATCTATTTTAATCTACCTTAATGGACAAAAGTATCTTTGTTTTTGTTAAAATTTTGCACACAAACCTAGGGCAAGTTTTTTAAATTTTAAAGTGACGAAAATTTTAGAGGTGACGGAAAACTGATCGTGATTATTACATAATTCAATCTATTCCATTATTCAGGACGAAGAGGATGACATGTACACGCGTGATTTCTCTGGGGACACTTTGGAAGACAAATTTGACAAGACTGTCCTTCCCAAGGTTATGCAGGTCAAGAATTTCGGACGATCCGGACGAACTAAATATACTCATCTAGTAGACCAAGACACGACAAAAGTAAGTTCCACGAGATTCATCATTCATCATATACACATGATATCAAAGTCGAAATTTATCAATTTCGAAAGATTCTGTTGTCTCCCAGCCGGCAAAATCACTAAATAACCTCTACGCCGGAGTGTGTTTTTATTGAAATTCATTACGTCAGTCGTTTCAATAGAAACACTCTCCTACACAGTTGATTTATGTCCAAATTGTTCGCGGGTTGGCAAACTAAGATCTAAAAAACAACAGCTGATATCTATTGGAAGCTTGGTTTTTACTTTCGGTCCAAGATCAAGTGACACGAATAAGTGGTGAAAATCTCTGCTACTTTCTCAGTAAATTTTCAATATCGAGGAAGGGGAAAAGCCTAACCAGTGGTTTGGTAGACTAGTTACTTGTATTTTCACTTGAATGTAAGAAACAAAGCAAAGTATGCACGTGGTGTTTATGAGATTACAATGCAGGGCCGTAACAAGGTCAAAATTATTGGGGGGGGAGGTGGGGGTGGTCAATAGTTTAGATAGTGGGTTAATTTTGAAATCTCTAAAAACACCTCTAAAAGCACAATTGTTTAAGGCTCATAGATATTAGACATGAAAAATACGATTTTATATTGAACTTTAAGAAGGCATTACTTGTTTAAATGATTATCATTAGGTCAAAAAATATCTGCAATCTGATTGGTTAATCAGCAGAGTATATCGCGTTTATCAGTGCAAATAAA
>JAYRBV010015012.1:0-12780 GCA_036023255.1 Mitrocomella polydiademata
ATATTCTTTTGTTAGTTTATAATAATTTTATACACACGTTTAACATATACATTATTTCACAAACCTCTTGTAAGAAGAACCAATTTATTTTGGAGAAAAAAAAACTAAACACGTAATAGGTTTCAACTGTTACGGGACAAAAGCCAAACAATAAGTAATCTGTATAATACTGGTTTTGCGTATTTAATGTTTTTAGAAAGCTTATAAATTATTTATCAGACTGTGTAAAAATTATTTTCATACGACGACCTTTAAAAAGTTATTCAAGTTAAAGTTAGATTTTAATGTCACTCGTTATATAAGCATATAAAGGCCTTTAACATATAACAATCAAGTATAAAACATAATGTTTACATTTACAGTTTACAATACACAAAAGTAAGTTTTCTTTTGTTTGTATAAACAAAACAAAAATATAAACAACAGAACAATAACATTTAACAATAAACATTTTTAAGTGTTTAATTATTATCATGTTTAAAGTGTAAAGTGTTATTTCCATTTGGAATCACCTTTGCTAGGTTTTGCATCTCTCGCTACAAAAAGATTTGTGGGAGTTGCGCTTCAAAACAAAAATGGAAAAGTTTAAGCAGTTTATATACTTGAAAAATACGTGGGATTTTGCTTTCGTAAAAAAGACGTTAAAGAAAAGCGTCCGTTGGATGAAGGATTAAACACATCAAGTTCCGAATGGTCGCCACTCTTCGCTCCAAGGGGGTTAATCGAAGGGCTGGATGTTTATTGAATAAAACCAAATAAAAGGGGCGGGGGCGTCTATTTGAGAGGGCGTTTATGAGAAGAGTGACGTTTATTCTATGCTTTACGGTAGGCTGTTTACTAATCTTATTACAATAATAAACATTTTTTAATGACGTCATCAAGCTGATGTCAATGCCAATTTTCTTTGTCAATGACTCAGCAATTTCTTGAATTTTTCCCTGCGCTTCTTTTAGGCTCTAGAATCAAGTATATGTGGTCCGGATATTGATACTCTGTCCCATCGCCCGCATAATCTAAAAAATACGGACTCTGCAAGCGATCGTATAGTTTTCTCAAAATGCGCGTATAAAAAAGTATATAAATTTGTACTATACTGGTGTCATGGTAAAAAAACTCGTACCCCCCAAAAAAAAATAGACTTTGCTTTCTCGGGCTATTTCTTGTATACCTTTTCATGTCTACTTTGATAGCATTCCTCAAAATATTAGTCTATTGCTGCTTTGTTTACTTCACAACCACAGTCCACCGCGATGCTTGCCTGGACTTGTATTGTAGATTTGGGGAAAAGATCGAAGACAGATATAACTTTCTTATCTGTTTTGTATAAGTTTTTTTTATTATTTTGTCGCGTCATCTTTCACCGTAAGAATGTTGATTCCTATTAACATAAACAACATTCAGAATATTATGAAAAACACATTAAAGACAACAGCACTAACAAAGCACAAAATTACATCTTCAAATGCAAACATTTCTACTAGTAATGTAACTGATGTTTTTAAAGCATCCAAGGTATTTTATAAACCTTCAGGTGGTTTAGAAGTCGTTTCTAATGCACAAAGTATTAGATTGAATGTTTCTTGTACCACTGATACTCAAGGTGATGGTAACTGCTTTTATAGGGCTGTATTAGAACAGTTGCGAGATCGTAATGACATTGGTGATTTTTCTAATTTGCATGCTCTATATCCAACACATTTAAGATTAGCGGTTGTTGAGTTTGTTAAATTAGTATGTCTTCAAGAAGATGTCCCATACTTTGTAGAAAACTATAGAATGCTGTTTGAAACACAAATAATTGATATCCCTGGAACCGAAGGACTTTCTTGGGATGAATTCGTGAATCAACAGAAAAATTTAACTGTTTATGCTTCTGAATTTTTCGGTATTGATATATGCGTCACGAGCGAAGTGAAGCCTCTTTTCTCAAATTGAATGCGTATAATAAAAAAATATATAAAATAGTACTGAGTGCGGTTTGAACCAATATCGACTTTGCTTTCTCGGGCTATTTCTTGTGTCTTTTCATGTCTACTTTGATAGTATTCCTCAAAATACTATTTTGGTCGCATTTAGCATTAGGCGGCAAAAAAACGTCAATAAAAAAGAAACGTCAAAATTGGATTGGATCAAGTGGCCAATTAGACCATAATGACCAAATTTCTGACAAATCCAATCTACATTTTGGGTATTTTAGGGCTGATTCCTTGCCCCGTCTTTTGTGACGTCATCAAAACTTTGAACATCTATATCTTGAGAACTACTAACGCTATGAAGACGTTTGACCCCTCGTTGGAACGGGAAACTTGCGGCGCTTGTTAAGAGACATATGTTGTGTTTTCAAAGAAAAACCTATCAACAAAACAACACATTTTACACAAAAAAATTTCTCGAAAATATCTCGCTTGCTTTAATATTAAACAGGAGGGAGAATATCTTTTATGTTTTTTTTTCTGCAGAAACCTGAAGTGCGGCTACATCAAACAAAGTGACGATCGCTTGCACAGGTCGCTTTTTCGCATGAGTTTGGCGAGAAGAAAAACGGCCTGGGCTCGCACTGTAGGATATTGATGGTATGTTAATTTGGACCTAAAATAATTTTCCAAAATAGTATTCACATTTCAAAATAATGCAATTTAGCATCATTACCAGATTAACAGATGCTCATTATTTTTTTTCAGCCACACTTTTGTAACAAATTCATTCAAGACTCATTTCGTGGGTCATTTATACATTTTCTTTAAGAAAATTCATTTTTCCACTTTGTGAAGAAAAACATCGAAAAAAAAACTTATTACAAGATATAAGGTGGAGCATAAGAAACACCTCATAAAATATATTGAAATCTTATGAAACTTAATATATATTGCGTACCACAAAATATCAATAGTTACTATATAGCATAATGTATAAATTATTTCACATAAACATAGTAAAACCTATTCAATCTTTACTTTACTTTACTTAGATGGAAAAGAAAGTTTCGCTTGTAAACTGATTTTATATTTATGGAGAGCCTTGGCTTAACCATAGATCCTTGGCTTAACCATAGATCCTTGGCTTAACCACTGTTGACAACTGCAGAACGATTTTTCTCATTTCAACAATTTTTCTAATGATTTTTAAAGAGGTGTGGAATAAAAGAAAAATTGGTCAACTTAAAGAATTAGTAAAAACAATAATAATTGTCAAAAACATTTCTACCTAAAAGTTTTTTATATATAAAATGTGTATATCTCTTCTTGGTTTTTTGGTACTAGGACACCGTGAATCGATGTAACTTTCTGATATCGTAGTCAATATTTCACTAAACGGCGCGTCGTTTGCACAATTCAGTATGAATTATTATTGTTCTTCTTCTTCTTTTCCCTTCGATAATCGTGTGTCTTACACCTTTTACTGGTACGATAATGTGAGAATTTTTATTTGGGTTTAAGACAGTTGTATATAAACACTGTCAGATAAATAATTTGACGAATAAAATGGTGCAACGTTTTATTTGTAAGAGACTTTAAAGTTAGAGCCTTCAGGGTTTCTCTTCTCTTCTCTCTAGGGAATTCGTTTCTTTCCTATTACAAGTTGTTGTTCTGTCCTTCTAGACCCTCTTCACCTCTGAAGCATTTCCTTGGTAAGTATACAAACAATCGATTGACGAATGCAATCTGTTCCTTTAATGGTCCCAAATCTAATTCGTATTGTGTGATTGTGCTATTTTGTTCGACCAGCTTCTCTTGCAGCAGGTTAATTTCAGTAGAAATCTTGTCCTCAATGATGTCTTTAGCTGCTGCATATCTTCGTTCAGCTTCCTCTAATTCCTTGAGGTTGATATCATCGAGATTTTCAATACTCTCAATCAGCTTGTCAACTTCCTCTAAGGTCTTGGTCAGCTCATTGTCAGCCTTTGAGGCTAGATCACTTGCCATGACAGAATCGTTGTGAGCTTTCTGTACTTTGACTCCGTCTTTGATTGCAGTTTCTTTGTAGCCGTCTAAGATTTTGCTGGTTTCATTAATACTGTTTTTGGTTTCAACCATCTCGTTCATCATGAAAGACATAGTCTCGTTCAAAAGCTTACGTGCCTTTGCCATAATATCATCAATTTCCTATGGAAAAAGAAAAGCCTTTTGATAAGTTAAATGTATAAGCACCAATTGGGTCCCAGAATGCACGCGAAGAGCTGTGGTGCCATGGAAAAAATACTCAACTAGTATTCTACTCCTAATTTCATAAGTTTAGTTGTAGATCATCTTACAGCGCAGACGACAGAATCTTCATCGATAATAGTCTGTTGGAGGTTCGTAAAAAATAACAAAGAACAAGACGCGACTGAGTCGAGTAAGATTTCACGTTGCTTTTAAAGGTGAGGTAAAAATAATAATTAAAGTTATATACTGGAGAAGACATGTCCATTTACACTCCAGGAAATCTAATTATAAAAACAACTTACAGTCTTTGCAGCTTGCGTTGTGTTGCTTGCTTTGTTTGCTGTCTCATAAGACATTGTTGCATCTCCTTCGGCACTGGATACTTTTCCATCAGCTGTTGTTGCTGTCTCATTAGCTTCTTTGATCAATTTCTTGATCAGAGGAATCAACTTCAAGGCTTCGGTTGCATTGGCTTTGGATTTGGCAATGATTTCTTCGAATTCCTGGAATAATGAATTGTCGTCAGCCAAGGGTCATTTCATTAAATAGTCAGTCAGTAATTGAATACTCCTGCGATTGGCAATTAAC
Organism: Mitrocomella polydiademata; assembly: GCA_036023255.1. Lineage (NCBI taxonomy): Eukaryota > Metazoa > Cnidaria > Hydrozoa > Leptothecata > Mitrocomidae > Mitrocomella > Mitrocomella polydiademata. The sequence continues at coordinate 4,734 of JAYRBV010015012.1, forward strand.
ATGATATATGAAAAGAAAAATGTTAATCAAAGGAGTAATAGTAATATGTTCATGTGTACCTGTAGAGTTTTTAACATTTCTTTGGCTTCTCTTGCAACCTTCAGACCGTCTTCTTGAGCTTGTACGGCAAGATCACTGGCATTCTTGGCTTTACCATACAAATCATTGGATTCTTTCTTCAATTCTCTTCCTTCAGCCATCAATTTTCGAGCTTCGATGTCATCTTGACGTAATTGCTCCACACTGTCTTGATTGTCCGAAATTAGTTTTGTGGACGATTCATCAACATCGTCAGCTGTCTTTCTCGTCTGTTTAGCTTTTTCTTAAAAAAAAGATCATAATAATTCTAAACATGCCGGAAATAAATAAAGTTAGAATATTTTGTTTAATTTTGAAGGTTGATTTTTTTTCACCAGTTGCTTTCGTAGTAAATCGTAGTAAATTGTTAACTTTAAACACCTGAGACATCTTCAATGCAATGGCAATGCAAACGTTTTTAACAAATTTCAGTTGTTTAGCCTACCTTCAGTCTCAGTAGCATTCAGCTCTGGTAACGGTTTCATGGCGTCCTCCAAAAGCTTCTTGCTTTCATCAATTGCAACTGTCGATTCGTCTTCAGACTTTTTGATCAACGCACGAGATTCGTTGGCCAGTTTCATAGCCTCTTCCACATTGATGACTTTGGCTTTCAAATCTTTGTTGATGGCTTCCTCTGTGTCTCTGGCCATCTTGGCTGTATTGTAGGCCTCCGTGGATTGGTTGAAGGCCATATCGGTGGTCATCTTGATATCACCAGCCTCGTTTTCATGTTTGTCAGCTAATTCTCTTGCCTGAAAGTAATGAAATTGTCTTATCACGTTTATAACTGTTTTTTGTTTATTTATTCATTTTGATTAAAATCAAATCAAAATAAAGCTTCTAAATTATCTTGTTATCACAATATGGTAGGTTCAACTCAATATCTTTAACTGTTTAAATCCAAGCATTATTCCTGTCTTTTTCGACAAAATATTTTTATAAAAGCTTTCATTTGAAATGAAACCTCAAAATATTTATAACCCTACTAAAGCGAAACGTCAGAAAGTATCAAAGTAAAAACATTATCATGCTCACCTCTTTGGCAATTGCCCTCATTTCCTTGGCAATATCACTCAAATCTGCAGCATTGGAATTTTCCTTATTGAATAGATTTGCTCCCTCTTTCTGAATTTTTTCTTCAGCATCTTTCAATAGTTTCTTAATCTCTTCGATGATTTCTTCAGCTCTGGTAATCTCAACCTTGCCTTTCTCAGAAGCCTTCTCGGATTCCTTGACCATTTTTTTGAGTTCAGAGAAACGTTCGTTGATCTTTTCAAATTGTTTTCGTAGACCGTCAAAGAACTCAAATAATTTCTTATCTCCGTCCAAGAGATTATCTGTTTTGTCCTTCAGCTCGTTGATGGCTTTATCTAAAGCACGGATGGCTTTCTCGAAGTTCTCGTCACGGACATCAATTCCAGAATCTTGATCAGTGAAGTTACCCGAGGTTAAGTTCATCTTGGACATTTGTTTTCGCAGCTTGGTGACAGCAAGTTGGACAAGATCAAAGCATTTTGGACAAGCTAAGGAAAATAAGTATTTGGTATTTAAATATTAGTTTTTGAAATATTGTTCCGTAGAACTAGTTACATACTTTACGCACCAACAATAAAGAAGTACATCGTAACCTTGCAATGTACGAGCCTGACGTTACTCTGTGATGGACTCTTCGAACTGACGTCAAAAAGGATTTTCATAAAAAATTCAACCCTTGATGATTTGGCTGGTCAAGGAAATTATGGTAGAATTGTATACAAGATTTTGAATCAAACAATCACCAACACTTTAATTATATTTAGAATGTCACGGCAAAATCACTAAATAACCTCTACGAAGGAGTGTGTTTTCTATTGAAATTGCGTTCATTACGTCTTGCGTTTCAATAGAAAACACCCTCCTACAAAGTGGGTTTTTGACGAAATTGCCTACTGGGTACATATCCACGAAAGAAGGTAACCTACCAATACACCCGACAGAGAGATTGTATTTATTTTCAGGACATTGATCACATTTGATTCCAAGCACACCTGGTTTACACACGCAAACACCTTCACTGGTACAGTTTTGATGCACAGATCCATCGGGGTGACAATTACAGGCTGTTGAAAAGAAAAAAGAAATTCAGTAACTTTCAAAGCAACTATAAAAGCCGTATTTGGGCTTAATTTTGGGCCTAATTTTCGCGGCCTACGATTTGGTTCTTCTAAAAGACATACACAAACAACAAAACAAATCTATCAAGCTACCTTTGCATCCTTCTTCCGAGAATTCGAAATGTCCTGGTGCACATTGATCACACGTGCGTCCTGCCACGCCCATTTTACATTGGCATTGTCCTGTTTCAATGTTGCAATCTTCTCCCATTGAACCGTCTGGATGGCAATTACATTTTTCACAACCGTTTCCTGAAAAAAACAGATCAATATTCATGAGATTTAAAAGAGTTTTCAAGGATATGTACAGATATATTTTTTATGCAAGAGAATATAAGGGATTTAACATTAATTGATAAATTTCTAGATTTTTACCTGATTTGACATTCCAGTGGCCGGCAGGGCATTTGTCGCAGTGATCTCCTTCCACATTCTCTAAACATTCACATTTTCCATTCTTATCACAAGAGATGGGTTCACCAGAGATGTGGTTATCAGGCTTCTTGGTGCCAGCTTCAAAACACTTGCATGCTGAAATGAGAAAGAAATTTGGAGCATTAAAAAGCTGTATAGTTTTATATTGAAAATAAACAGCAATGTCTAAAACTACTATCTAGAGAAACTGTTTTTATTCAAGGAGTTCATTGCTCCTCCAGCTTATAGGAAGAAAGGAATCATTTGTAAGCGTCTTTCAAAGGTTGATCTCCATCGTCGAGGCTCGCAATAGAACGAAAGTGTTTTACTTCATCTACAATAGTTTGAAATTTTTACTGATATTTTTTCTAACAACAAACTAAGTCGAGTAAGAGTTGCAAATTACACCTGTGCAGTTTCCTTTGGGTACAACAAGGGCATCTCCATAGTAACCTTCATCACATTCTTCACATTTCTTGTCATCGCCGTTTGTTGTGTTGTAGATACACTTCAAGCATTCACCAGTCAGTCTGTCGCAATTTCCAATCGCATTAGGATCAACGTTGCCATTACAATCACATTTTTGGCACCTGAAAAGGAAAATTGTTGGTGGAAATAAGTAGAATTCTAAACCCTCCGTTATTGTAGTATAAACTCCCTGATATTCCGCCATAATATAGCAAATAGACTTAAAAATTGAAGATTTCAGGAGGTCAAGATACATGGAAACTCTGAGGGGTCTGTTAAAAAACAGCTTAGAACAACTTTTTCCATACAGTCTGTTACAGACAAAAACTCATCGTTAAGTTGTCTGAAGGAACAATTTATGGAGAACTTTATTTGACTTACTTGGTTGCTTTACCGAGTTTTCCTTCAGGATCACCGAAGTAGCCATCGGCACACATTTCGCAATTGTCCCCAACATGTCCCTCTGGACAGTCGGTACACTTAACCTTGAGTCCAATCAAGATACACTCATTAGCAAAGATACATGGGCATGGCTTACAATCATCAGGGTTGCCTCGTGTTGGGTTACCATAGAAACCCTTTTTACACAGTTCACAATTTCGCCCAGTGGTGTTGTCCTTACATTCACAAACTCCAGTATCGGGGTCACATCGGCTGCCGTGATTGTTACATTCACATGCAACACATCTAAGAAAGAAACGGAAGAAATTGTCATAAAAATCAACACGTGACCGAATGGTGCGCAGAAGCGTGTTTAGAACATAGTCAAAAGTTTGTGGTGTTAAGAATTATATTATTGAATGGCCATTAAACAAACACTCTCCAAAATCACGTGGTTAGAATAGTTCTACACGCTTCTGATGCATTGAACTTAGAATCTAGGGATCCCAGTTAACGCTCGGGGCTACTTTCGATTAGTCGCTGCTAATTATATGATGATGACAGAAACCGAATTGATTTCCCGATTTTTGATCTTTTTATCACGAACATTTAACTGAGTTAGAAATAGAATATTTAAACTTACTTTCCCATGGGTCCTGAATCTAGAGGTTCTCGTGTATATCCTGGCGAACATCGTTCACATTGTTCTCCTGAATAACCATCCATACATGTACATTTCTCTTTCCACGTCACCTGTTCGGGAGAGTTGAACGAAACGTATTGTGTTGATTGCATGGAGATATCATCGATTGCCGATTGCCTGTTCTTCAAAAAGGTCACTCGTATCTTGATTGCAGTAACATCAGAGAGGAGCTTCTGGAAGTTGAATGTGCTCATCCCTTGTGGTTCTACCAACTTATAGAGGAATTTCACGAAGCGTCCTTTAGGTCGTTCGTTATTCTGGGAGGTAATCTCATATGTAGCGGTCAAACCTTGGCCTTCGAATATGATGTCTTCGCGGCTGGTGACAATTTCAGGATCTTCTGGTTCGCGGTAGATACCGTAAGTGAAGGCAAACACCTTAGCGTAACTGCTCAAGCGATTACCTAGGTACCATCTTGGAGCAACAACATAGAGATCCTTGTTTTCAACAGAACGAATGGATACGTATTGTCCACGGTTCTCCCATTTCATGTTTTGAGTGTAATCATTACCTAAATAAGAACGTGTTGCACTTTGAGTCATAAGAACAATCGAAACTTACTTTGCAAAGCTTTGTACTTATAGGGGCATCGAATTGAGCACGTTGGTAATTTAATGGGCCTCGTTGGTGTAAATGGGTATAACATCAACCAAGAAAACCAAGAATTGAGAGGTTGGTTCAAACCCAACGCGTTAAGAGTTAAGAGTTAACAAGAGTTAAGCCAAGCTGATGAGCCGTGAAAAGTTCCTTGGATGTGAATATAACAATTGAGTTATGATAAATATTTTATTTTATTTGTAATTTTTTTTATACTTGTAATGAACAATGATGATAAAGTGCTCGATACTAAACGTAGAGCGTAATATATGTAGCAGTTTTTAAATTTTAGATGTTTAAAAATAAATAAATATCATTTGTTTTTACCGTATTTATCCTGCAATTTCCATCCGCTCAAATCACTTTCAAAAGAGGTACTGATCGTTTTTGATCTGGTTCCATCCAGATGTGTACAGGAAACACCATGACCGTAACAGAAACACGCTTTACAACCTTTTGGGTTCAACGTATCCAAATCAAAATGGCTGGCTTTACATTGATCACATTGTTTACCGACAACATTCTCCTTACACGTGCATTGTCCTGTTGCGTCGCAAATATCATTGACGCTGCCTTCTCTGTTGCAGTTACATTGTCTAAAGAAATTAATTTGTGTAATAAAAGCTTTGAGACTTTATTATATAGAGTGTCTCAGAAAAAAGCTACCATTTCTTTTGATTTCTATTTGATTTCAACCAGCTTGTATTATTTCAGTTCATAGAAAGAAACAAACAAAAATTCGCAACAGTAGAGCGAGCGAAAAGAAAGGAGGCTTCTTCTAACTCAAAATTCCCTTGTGACGTGAATTCCGATATTGCATTGGATTACGATTCGGATATAACAAAAAGTAAACTCAGACTGGATTCAAAGTTAGTTCAAAATGGAGCCGTGGCCGAGTGGTTAAGGCGCTAGGCTCGTAACCTGCTGCTCGGGAGTTCGAGTCCACCACCGATCACAGTGATGAGGATAACCTCTCATTGCTAATTTCCATAGGTTCCGTTGTAGGTGTTTTGCAACGCCAGGCAGGACCCTCAGGATAACAGTCTACTAAGTACTACCTATAGTACTACTTAGAACTGAAGAGGCTATCCTGGGTAAATATTTGTCAATAATAATATAACAATAATAATCCTTACCTGCAACCAGCTTTTGAGAAACCGTAATATCCGTTCTTACAACGATCGCACTTATCACCAGTTACACCAGGAACACAAACACATTTACCGTCAGAATTGCAATTCAACGAGCGGGAACCGTCCTGGTTACAGTTGCAAGGACTGCAAGATTCACCAGAGTTCTTACGGTAATGGTAGACCTTGCAACGTTCACAGTTGATACCAGCTGTGTTCTTCTGGCAGTTGATACATCTTCCTCCGGTGCGGTAGTTGGAATCGATCCACAATTGTTCGTCAAAGACACACTCGTCAGCAAGACCATTACAGTTGCATTCTATAAATAAGCAGAATACAAATCGCCGTTATGAAAAATTTGAAAAATTTGAATACTTTTAGCTTATTTTATGTGTAAGATTTTTAATAATAATTCACTAAATAATGTTTTTTGGAAGGACTAAATAAATCTTTTTTTTCTTCTTTATTTTAATTCAATTAATTGTATTCAACAAATAAATTAGATTACAAAGACGGCAAAATTTCGTCATATTGAGGAAAATGTTTTTTTTTACCCAGATAAAAAAAAATATTGTACATTGGTGTTAATTAATAAGTAAAAAGCTGAGGCTTTGCCTTTGCAAACAAATTGGAAAAACAATATTGACATATCACAGAAAGATGGAAATTTTTCCAAAGTGTTGGCTCCCAATTTTATTATCCCCCGTGAAACGGGATTTGATGAGAAAACATTTCTCCCCGCTCCGCTCCACCATGTCTGATTGATCCTTGTTTTGACAGGTGACGGACAGTCAGCAAAAGCGTCAATGTTGATTTCTCAATAAACATAGGAAAAGTTTGGGTTTGTTTTGAGTTATTTTTTTGTTTGAATTGCAACAGCAGAGAGTAGAAAAAAAATGGCGATTCATTTTAGCTTGTAGGGAGGAAGGAAACGCTATTATCTTTATAATGGCAGCCCACAAATAAACAAATAGTGCTTATATGGTTTCTCGTTGGTGACAGCCTTTTTAAACTTTAGGACATCCAGACACTTGTCAAGTGCCGTGTAATTTAATTGTGAAAGCGTCATATTTGTCCCTTATACTGTTGACAAAGAAAAACTCACTTCCTGCATAATTGAAGAGCCTTTGGTTTTGAAATTTAGATAGTGACAGTGTTTATTTTTTTTTCTTCGCATAGCTTCACCATTTTAGATTTTGTCACGACAAAAAAAAAATTGACGCTGAAATCTTTTATAAATGATGTTTGCGTTTTTGTCATGTCCCAAGGGTATTATTCATCCCAAGAGTAAAGAAAACATTGTTAATTGGTAAACAATGCACTGTCATCAATGCGATAATCAAAATTTTCTCATCAGCAGAAAAATTTGATCTGTGATGTGAAAAAAAACAAACTGATTCACTTTCACACTTATGCATGAATTTATTTTTACATTTTGACTACTAGCAGCCATTATTTCTCATTCCCATTTCCTTTTTGACTCAACCTCTGCTGTTGATACAAGAACGGGTGAAATGATAAAGAAAAACAAACAGCAGTAACCTTTAAATGGCGCCAGACTTTGTAATGTTTTCTAAATACACACGACGTATGTTTTGCACTTTGCCAATTATCCGGAAAATAACCAAAATAAATCATTAGAATTCTCAAACGAAACCCTTAAAAACGCAACTTTCGATTCGTCGCGGTTCTTTGAAACGTGTGTAGCAATACTAAAAGTCTCACAAACGACCATGATAATAATTTTTGAAGAACAATCTTTTCACAGAACTGTTAGAATCTTGACTTGCATTTCAAAATGGAAAGCTAATGAAATATGCTGTACAATTTGCAATGTCCATATCATAGACCCGAAGTTTTGAACCCTTAAACCCTTCATACGAAACTGATAGATGGCACTATAAAACCAACGCTTAAATATGCGTGCTATATTTTATGAGAGTTTAGCCACATAAATAGGGTGTAGAAAATCTGCCCCTGATCTTAACAAACTATAAAGATATCAGCACCATCGATAGTCTTACTTTCCTTTTTCGTAAACAAGTGAATGATTAAATTCAAGGAGGTGTGGCCTTAAAAAATCATTCTCAATCTGAATTAGTATGAAAATTTTGTCCGACAAA
>JAYRBV010015023.1:11456-23334 GCA_036023255.1 Mitrocomella polydiademata
AACATGAGATGGCAGGGCTTTTAAGATTTTAATGCTTTTAAGAAGTAAATTTACTAGTACGATATCACCTAAATGTTACCAACAACAAATAAATAAACACTTCTGAAACACTTTTCAAACTTTATGTCAGTCTGCTTTTAAACGAATGTTTGTAAAAGAAAAAAAAAACTTGAAATAATTCCTGTTTAATAGCGGTTGGAAATTTGAGTAAAGAAGTGATAATAGTTATCCTCCTATATGTTGAGATTTCTGTCATTTGTGTCATATCTGGGTAATATATACATATACAATCAAAATCAAAAAGTGAGAAATCCAAAAATAACATATGAATCACTACTGCTAGATAATAGAATAGAAAAAAATAATTGAAATACTGTTTGTAATAATACACGCTTCTGCTGCTCACAACAACAACAAAAGGGGAAGTGAGTTTTGATTGGTCGAGAAAACAATGGGCAAATGCTTTTTGAAATACGTATCAATATCCTTTTGAAATGACACTGCGCGTGCACAGATCAGCGCAATCAGTTTTCCGCTATTATCGCGTCAGTGATGGTGTCGAGTTAGTAGTAGTAACGCGTAAAGAGTAAGTATGGAATGGTACTTGTGATAAAGCTTACTTTACAACTATTAACTTCCGCTCAGTGTAAAGTAAGCTTTGCTTATAGGAAGTGCTGGAAGACAAGTGTGATTGTTTATTGATTGGCTTTACATATTGAAATTGAACAAAAAGTAAAAAGTTTGTCACAGTTACATATTAGTATAATTACTGGAATATATTTTTTTGAACTATTTGGAAACTGGACATTGTGACAGATTTATTTTTTTCATTCACATCGTTTTGTTAAATGCCATCATATAATCTGATGGTTGATGAAATAAGTGGGTTATTATCGAGATGGCTGGTTGTCTCATTGAGGTCTTTACTCCTTTGTGGTGTGCCGTGACGTAGTAGAAATCGATTTGTTTCATTTACATAAAGACAAAGACACATTTTAAAAGATGGAAAAAATATCAGGCACTTTGATAAATTGTTTACAGAAGGCAGAGGGTATATGGCTTGAGGGATAATAACTAACTGTGAGTTGACTTCGCGCTTAATAAACTGTTGATATCTTTTGGGATTAAAAAAAAGTTACTGCATTTTTGGGAGTTGCTATTTTCGGCAAACGAAAACACACGGTTCTGTTTGGGGAAAAAGCACACTAACTGTTTCTCCTAATCTTCTTACTGTATAAGGAGAGCTAATGTTTTTGCTGTATCTATATACGTAAATTGAAGACAAAGTATTTAAAACTTCTTTTTAGTTAGATTAATGATAAATTCTCAAAAACAACAAAAAAAATACACTGCAGGGAGTCTATATTGTGTATATTGTTTCTATAAAATAGATATTGCATAATTTGATGTAAAAGAGGTTTAAGATTTCCAGAATGTATCATTTAAAGTGTCAGTGTTCGCATAGTGTTCAGATGAAATAGGTGACAACTTCTAGTAGATTATAAGAGAAAGTAACAACTTTGTTTAGTTTCGTTTTCAAATTCGCGTCTTGTCTTATCAAGTCTGTTGTATGTGCCACACACATTTATCATAACAAAACAACATAAGTGTATACATTGGAATGATTTTCTAGCCGGAGAACATTCTAGGCTGCTTGCAGATTTTTTCCAGAAATTTTCCACAAGATGTATGCTGTTAAGTTACATAATTAAGTATACGTGGCGGGCGTGGGATTTGATTGGGTTGATCTTTCGTAATAATTTCTGCTGAAATAGTCATTAATTTCTATTGCATCTTTTTTAGAGACGAAATAATCGAGACAAATATCTGCTTCAGTCCCGCAATCAACATGAGGGCCTACAACGAACTCGACAGCAACATTGAACAACTACAAAAAGACATTATTGAAGCGTGCGATCACTTGGTGCGCGCGGTCGAGCGCAGGAAAGAGGACCTCTTGAAGCAGGTCGAGGCGATTCGCATGGAGAAAGTAAACATGTTGCAACCAGAGAGCGAAAACGCATCCTACATGAAAAATAATATGAATAGACTTGACCTGAGCATGGGCAGTTGTTTACGTTTTGTAATCGACGACAACAGTGAATTTGATACATCTATAATGAACACGATAAATGAATACGGACGCATCGACGAAGGTCGCGCGTCCGCTTCAAAATCGACAGCGCATGGAATCGGCTTACGCTTTGCCATCGCTGACGAAGCCACTGAATTTGAGCTCGAAACTCGAAACAATTGCGACGAGTTGAGTTGGGTGGAGCAGGACCAGGTGGACGTCACCATTCGAAAAGAGAACATTAACCAAAAGTGCGGAGTGAAAAACAACTGTAATGGAACATACAATATCTTCTACGAGCTCTCCGAACCGGGAGCGTACGAGATTCACGTTAAGGTGAACGGTCACAACGTGCAGGACTCTCCGTTCAGGTGTAATGTCTTTGAGAAACACCATGTGAATTTCCTGGACAGCACACAAGACGAGTGGACCTTCCAAAATGGCGAGAAAGCTGCCCTGGTTGATAAAACTGAACAGCAGCACACATCAAAACTGTTCTCCAGCGGCATAACGCCCGCTCGGGCTTGGAAAGTGCGCGTTACAACCGCGTGTCCCAAAATCAAACTCAAGTTTGGATACTCAAACAACGCCAAGTTAATACCCGATCTAAACGAGGAGTATTACTGTAAATTTGACTTGAATGACCTGCTGGGAAATGACTACTCTACATCTACACCGTCGCACCATACCTACGGCGAGGTCTATCACCACAAACCGCACAACCGCCGGCGGCCGCACAAGACACGGGAAAGAAAACAGTCCACTTACCACAGAAGCTCGCTGAATTTCATCATTTTCCAGGACACGACCGAGAAACTTATTCACGTGGCGGCCGAAGGCACGGCACACGAGAAGACAACCTCTTTCAAAGGTGACCTTCAGAAACTCGTCCCTTTCATCGGGATTAAACATTTCTGTAAGAACACAGGTTGTCCAAGGCCGATGTTAGTTTTTTCTTAAATATTACATATAATGATAAATAACATTGTAAAAAGATAACTTGCTCGATTTTGAGTTTTGACACATTTTGACATTTTTTAAAGAATTTTTTAGAATTTTTAAATTGATAATATTGGACAACAAGGTAAAAAGAACCAGAAGAGCCCCATGGATAGTCCCCACTAAAAAAGTTTTGTTTTAAGATATTTAAATATGAAAAGTATATATATATATATATATATATGATAGTGTAAATAATATGAAAAATGTTTAATTTGTATTATATATAGAAGTTGTAGAGTGGCGAGGTGTTGATATGATAAAAAATGTTATATTACGAAATCATTAAAACAAAATATTCGAAATCTTAAGAATGATAATGATAAAAAAATATGCTGAATGAAAAATCTTAATAGTTTCATCCGTTTTTCCTATTTCTTCTATACAGTATACGCTTAAAGCGATGATGATGATGGGCGATATTAGGTGATATTTATAAATAAAATCATCGGGCATAGGTGACAATATATGGATAATGAATTATGTAAACTCAAGCCAACAACTTTGCATTAATCGCGTGCAGTGTTATACACACATCGATTGTTCCCCTTTTCTGAAGATCTCTCTCCTAATAAGCTTTAAAAGAAACAATACTGAAATTTTGGCACGAAAATAGCAAAACTACCAGGATTTACAATAAAAAGGAACTACCTATGCGTAGACTGATAGGCAAGGTAAGGCACAAGAGTGTGCTGATAAAACTAGTCCTTTAAATGCAAAGAGATTTTCTTACGTTAGACTTTGTCAGTGGACAATGCCAATGGTAAAAATATAGAGGGGTTGCAATGTTTTTACATTTTTAGCGCAGTAAACCGCTAGGTGTAGTTGAAGAGGCGAAAATTTTGACACACAAAATTATTAAATTTCCTATATTCACATTTTCATATATCCATTGTTTTGACGGAATTCTGAACCCCGATATACCTTGGGACTTAAATACCGGATTCGGGTAATTTTTTCGAATTCACAACTTTTGATACAGAAGACAATTGAAATTAAAAATTAGATTTGGAAACCGAATTTTGATGGTTTGTTGTATTTAGGGGAGATAGGAAGGAAAAACTCTCTTTAAAGACAACAAGCAAAAGCAAACCACATTATTTGTACTATGGGGACAACAAAATTGCCCCTTTTAAAGTATCATTTACACACAGGATGTAGAAAAATATTTTAGTTTCGATTGCTTGTCCAGCACCAGCACGTACGGTACGTGATATTTCGCCACACCCTAGGGTAGCTCTGAACAGTGGTATTTATCAAAGAAATCTATGTGAAATTTGCAGCCCCAAATGGGAGAAGGGGGAGGGGGAGGGTATCTCAGACTGTGTTGATGAAGGGGGGAGGGGGAGGGTATCTCAGACTGTGTTGATGAAGGAGATTCGTCAAATTTGGATCGAGAAGATAATTCATTCACCATACAATAGAACACAGTTTGTAATATGCATAGGTATACAAACTACTCTATATCGAAACCATTTTTGTGAGATCTAGTAGGCTGGAAATTTACCTCAAATATTTTAATTTTAATTATAGCCAAAAAGCGCGTTTGAATATATATATATATTAATATAGATATATCCATCATTACCTCACCAAGTATATAAACCATATCATAAACGTCCACTAAATGTTATTTTGACGTTAGATGAACGCACGATGGACGTCAATAAAACGTCACGAGCTTACTGTTTACGTGATTGGAATTTATTTTCTCTGAAAATCTTTTAATGCGATATTCCCATAAAAGCCCTTGAGAAAATAAAAAGCAAAGGATAACATTGGTTAAACCTCAGGAATTTCATACTCGCCGTCTATCTAGGGTAACAATTCTTATCTTAAAGCGAATCCTTAAAAAACAAAACATGTATAGCAAACGTACAGCAAGAAACTCGAGAAAGTCTAAAGATAGAACATGCGGAGAGAAAATTTTCAAGAACTTTTATACTCTCTATCTACTACAGTATAACAATCTTTCTTAAAAGCGAATTCTTAAAAACACAAAGATCGAGCAAACGTTTAGCAAGGGTTCATATGAAATTCTAAAGATAGAATGTAGAGGGAAAGGTTCGTGACACACGCGATCTTAAAAAGATTATGTTATGTAACTGTGAACAAGGAGGAAGGCACGGATCGAAAGAGCCTGCCTTATTTGTGTAAAATATTCGCGTGATGATACTTTGTAATTTCTGTTAAAGTCATAAATTATTTTAGTTCTTTGGTTTATTTTAAACATGCAGAGTGACATCGATTTTATCACAATAAATTATTTTAGTTCTTTGGTGTATTTTAGTCACGAAGAGAGCATCGACCATGATTATGTAACTGTGAACTGTGAACACGAATCATATCAGTGTATAGAAAATAGCCTGCCCTCATGTAAAAATATTCGCGTGATGAATTATTTTTGTGTTCTTTGGTGTATTTTCAACATGAAGAAGGATATCGATTCAGTTATATAACTGTATGAGGAATCGGATGGTAAAAGAAAACAGCCTGCCTTTTAATTAAAATACTCTCAACTTGCAGATTTTGTTTATACATAATGATTTTTTAATGATGACCCATGCAAACCCATGGTCTAGGCCCTGGAATGAGCGAATCATTGAAAAAACATTGTAAATATGAATCTTATAGGGGTAAAACTGACTACCTCGTTATACAGTTGGAAAGTAATCATTTTCTTTACTTCTAAAAGGATAATAATAAGGTTAAATGTTTTCTTAATACTAATTGATAAAATTTTCCAAGCTTTTCTTGTGGATTCGACTAGATTTTCTGAAATATTTTTAAAAAGCATTTTGCATGTATGGGACACAAAACAGACAAACCAATGTCGGATAAAAATGTTTGTCACCACCATCACAAAAAAAATCGTATTTTTTAATAAAGATTTGCAAAATTCGGACATCATTTTTGTCATCTTCGGGGGAAAATTTCGTCACTTTTGTCGAAGAGTGTTTTGTCCGATAAGGAAGTGTGGTATAAAAGAATTCAAATCTGTCGACTTTGTGGGTGACAACACAAAAATGACAAAAAAATAATAATTTCGATCACTTGTGTGATTTTGATTACAAATTGACCCCTGGTGTCTTATCGTATTATTTGTAGACAGCTTTCCGCATTCCTCTCAAAATGATAATATCGATCTCTCTGTTGTACGAAATTCTCTGTCCCTTACGCCATCCAAAAGGGGAAGTTGCTCAATTCAGGGTTCAAAAATAGAGAGGAAAACAAACAGATTAAATATTGGGGGTTTTGTTTGATTTGAGCCTTAGTAGTGGGCTACAATACATTACATGAAAATGTAACTACAGTTACTTTGGTGCCATCAATATCATGTCACGCGTCCAGTAGTTGGGACCCACTGTTGGTTTTGAAGACATTGTTTACTGCCTTAGTGGGAACATGGCATCAATCTGACATCTACGCAACGTTATATCAACGTCCTAAACAATGCCACGTGTATGTTACTTGGGGCCCACTGTTATTCTAAAATACATTTCCTGTATGGTCACCGAATGAATGTCAGAATGTTGGAACAAACCAACACCTTTTTGTGACATTACGCAGGCGTGCCCAGGAATCAGGAAGTGCGAATCAGGAATTTGGAAAGTGCGTGAGATATTGAGAGCTTGTTAATGAAAGGGGAAGGGGAAACTAGGGGGGATAAACCAATAATACAAACCGACGTTTGCGTTGATGTAAAAAGCAAATACTAAAAATATCAAATTGATTGCGTTATTGCATAAACCCGGGAGTGGAATTTTTAATAGTTTTTGTGTTTGGATGCTGTGCTATTTACATTATTGACGAACACTATTTCACAACGGCTTAACACTGCATTTCCAAAAGGAAAAAATAAGATCATATAAAGCGGTTGGCCGCGAACCGCGAACAGCCTTGAACGTTACGTTACGTTACGTTACGGTTTTTTTTAGCTTGTTAAAGGGGGAAAAAATGACGATGTTTAAAAAAAAAAACAGTTTTTTTAAAGTAACAGACAATCCAGCAGAAAATAAAAATGGGGGAGATCGAAGCCGTGATCACTCTATGGTTAACGAATAGAACAAAATTGGCCTGCGAGTTTATGAGATATTTGTAAAGTAAAAGAAAATTTTTATACTAACACAACAAAAAGATGGTAAATAGGCGAAAGTCTCACCGTTACCATGAAACCACACCCAATCTTATGGGTTGTACTTTGGGTTGTATATAAACATACAACGAAGTAAAAAGAAAATACAGTCACTCACAAAAAAGTTTCCATAACAATAGAATTATTTTGTTAGGGGAATATTTTGTGTGTGAGTCACTCTCTGTATGTCTTTTTTTACTCCCGAATCTTAATAATAAGAGATATTGTGGATTTTTGTGTGGAGTTTTGAACTACTTTTATTTATTAATTGTCCTTTCTATAAATAAACAAACTTGTACTCGTCAAATACAATATTCTTTTATAGTTATTCAAATTGATATTTTCATTTATCTTAAAATATTACTTATTTTTTGAGAAAACATTATTAGTAGAATTATTGAAAAAAGGAAAAACGATTTTCCCGCAAATACAATGCTTTTGATGCCTGAAAATTGCTAAATTGTTTAGGAAGTTTTGAATAAAATATCATTGCCCTGGCAATTTTACACTAGGTATTTCACCTAGTGTACACAGTAGCAAAAGGAAATTCTTGAATACCATAATATGTATATTTAATAATTAAATACGGATTTCGTATCTTTCCGGAAGTTAATTGTTTCAAAATCACTCTGACGACTACAACAGAACACAATTATCCAATGTCCGGTCATACGAGGTAGGTAATTATAAATTACTGTCGCTGGGTTATTACCACTGCGACCATTACTGTTATGGTAGAGCAATCATAATTAGGTTAATAATTAACATTGTTATAACAACTGTCCAGTTTAACAGGAAAAAGAAATCTTGAAATTGATTTATGGCGATGGTTAAAAATATCACTGTTATCAAATGATCACCGTTTAATGATTTCCTTTTCACATGGTACTTTGCAGATGCTATTTTTTTCCTTGGATTTATAATAACACTAATTTGTTAAATGCTCCCAAGTAAAGTAGAGCTCCAAATATTTTTATCAAGTCAGAAAGTCTTGATAGTTAGATTGATTGTAGTATACAATATATCTAATATATATCTCAGTATACTTCACGGAATTATCGGTTTACAGGTTTCGTAATTTTGCCTCATTGGGCAATTTTAATACCACAGTTTTCCTTTTGATGACCTTCATAACTCCAAGGAAAATCTGCATGCTCAGGGAATTTAATGCGCGGGTCCGTAAAATACACCAAATTCCCTGAGTGGGGCCTTTAATGAGGTCAACACCTCCAGCCTGGCAGTTCTTTAATGACAATTTCAAGTATTTGAATGAAAAACGGGTGTTGCTGCGTGGAAAAACAAAAGAACTAATAGCCAAAATGTTTCTAGACGGAGTCCCCCTTTGTCTCTATTGCCAAAGGGTTGCTACTGTGCAATTCTGAAATTCTATTTCACAACAGCATCACAAAACATACAAAGAAGAGCCTCATTTTCATTTTCAAAAAATACTCCAGCTGAGAGCAAAGAAAAGACACTTTCATCCTACTCGTGGTTTTCAAAGCCATGTTTTGCTTTCCCATATTTATCAGTAAATTTGTAACCTAAATACACCATTGCTATACGTATATCTCTGCCTAATTTGAACCGCAATATTTAAAAAGTCAACCATATTCGTTGCTGTAAATTTCTAACAGTTGCAAAAATTAGATAAACTGATTATCATATGAAAGGAGTAAGATTTTACAGAAGATTGAACTAAAACTCTGACCTGGAGGAATTTTGTGAAGTTTTGTTTGTTTCGGGTTTCTTAAAAAATGACCCAGAATATATTTTGAATTTCTTTTGAAAAAAAAAATGTGATGTACAAACACGGAGATAGATTTAAAATCGTGTTCCTTTTTAAAACACCGAAATTTTATTCAATTTACAAGTTTCGTTTGTTTAGATTTTCTCCTAAGACGACCCAGAACATATTATTGAATGGTTCCTGTTCAAAATGCCGAAATTTTACAAGTTTTATTTGTTTAGAGTTTCTTCCAAGATAACCCATAAATTTTTTTAACGAAAATGAAATTAAAACGTGACGTACATATCAATGGAGACTTCCTATTAACTCATCTTTCTTTTGAAATCACCGAAATTCTATTCATTAATTTACTATCCATGTTTGTTTTCTATTGACCCTCTTTGAACAGGACACTCACTCTCCGATTTCCTATCAATTGCTGAGAGTACATTATCAAGTGAGATAAATCCTGGCATGTATTACCTCATATTTTCACTTTATATGTAGTTCCGTGACAGTTTTATAAAGCCCCTCTCAGACAACCTACCCTCGAATGCAATTCACATTTCCGATTTAATTACAGTTCCGCGTGACAGTTGTATAAAAAGCTCCCCCTCAGACGCACAGTCTGAGTTTTTCCTTTATATTGTTATGGCGACGATCGAAAAATAGAAACTGCTGCGGTCGTACAGTTATAAGTTCCTTGAAATTCTTGACAAACCACTTTTGGTGAAATAAGATCGTTTGGAAACTTGTCCAGTCTGAACAACAAGATACCACAAATATGTGTCAAACTTTTAAAAGAATAATAATTCTTGAGGCTTATTTTACAGTTATTGAAAAAAATGTCCTCAGGCAAGAAAATTTACAGGTGTCCTAAAAAGTTTAAAATATTTAACCTTTTTTTATTTGGCAACTTCAGAACACTGCGTCGCATGTGCAAAAGTAAAAACCTTCGAGATGACCGAAATATTTCACCTACTTTATAAAATTAGCCTTTTTAAAGCTATACTTAGCGTACTTAGTGGTACGCATGACGAATCTAATATAATTATAGAAATGAAACGATAATAAAAAATCGTCAAAAATCTCTGATACTTTAAAGGAAGAAAGTTTCGCGGTTCAACTTAACAGCGAAATTTTTGCGTTTTGCGGGAAAAAGTTTCGCGGATACCCGTATTACAAACCTGAATTTCATAGTATGATACAATTCCGTGCATAATATTTGAGAAAAGTGAAAAAAGGGTAACTGAAACCCCTTCCCCCCATTTACAAAGCTGTAGAGAAGTAGAAAGAAGCCAGTTTGAAGCATGACAGCTCCCCCACCAATTTCAGCTAACTCCATGTGCTTTCTGGTCAAAATGCTGGGAACCATAATGGTAGCTTAAAATGTAAACAAACTTTCGTGCCTTGACCATGCAGAGGCTTCCTAATGGTCTCCTGGACTCAGATTTGTAACTGGGGAAAGGGGGTAAAGGGAAAGGGTGAAAATAACTCTTGAGCTGAATTTTACAAGGAAGAATGCCTTCAGTTTCTTTTTTATCAAGATAATATGCACGGAATTGTAGGTGAATTTTAAACAAATAACCAAGAGAAATTTCGTGGATGACTCATTTTGAAAGATTTCGCGGAATAAACCGCGAAAGTTTCCTGGCCTTGATGATGCAAATACTGACGTGAAAAGTTAACGAGAACCCGTCCGTTCTGATTATAGTCTTAAAAAAAGATTATAATATTTTTGATACATACTGTTTACACCTAAACTTCATAATTAGGTTTAAATGTTCCATATATTGCGCAAAAATTTGGAAGAACGAGAAAAATCCTGCATTCTTTGGGATTAAGATACAAGAGGCGAACAAAGCAAAGAATTGAAGAGAGTACTATCTCCAGATTTGTTTATAGCGCCAAAAAATGACGTGTTTGTTTTCGTTTGAGTAGCTTGTTGACCACGTTACTCCCTCATAAGAGATTTATTGAGGTGATTTGTTGATATTATTGTCTGTGTTAGTTTTTCCCTTAATGTCGAGAAAAAAACAAAACTTGAAAAATAAAAGCGAATATATTTTCAGACAGTTTGCTTTGTGTCGATGCCAGAACAAACATAAATAAAACCCTAATGCTGGTTTAAAATACACTCTGTGACGCACTTGACGAGACGTGCAGTAGCCTATGCTCGTTCGGCCCAAAAAGCTTGCTGTTAGGGCCTCTGCAGTCAATCCAGTCTTAGTGATCCTTTGTCCCGTAAAAATATTCCGCTATTTTGACCTGGAAAATACAGTGCGCATGTGTCAAGTTCAAAATGGCGGACATTTCATTGTTTGTTATCGAATAATTCTGACGTCAGTCGGCCTTGTATTGCTTTCCTAATTATGCGTTCCACATCCTACGTGAGGAAGAAATACAGGTCGGGATAACTAGACTGGATTTGTTGCAGAGGCCCTAACAGCAAGCTTTTTGGGCCGAACGAGCATAGGTTAGACGTGCAGATGGTCGACTTGCAGCTTTGGTCAATACAAAAGAAAACAGACAGCTATTCATTTTTAAGGATTTTTCTAAACTTGGAATTCTGATGATATTTTAAAGGGTGCTCCCAAAATTTTGTGTTGTCCGAAGGAATTCAAAATAAATTGCATGAAATTGAAATCTTCATTACTTTCATACAAAAGTACTATATTCTATAAAATGTAAATAACATTTCATGTGGTAAAAAACTGGAGAGCAACGATGAAAGTGACGTCATCGTTAATTGAAATATATATTAAACCTGAAGTTATTATCAAACTGTGTTACCTTTTTTCGAAATAACATTAAAATTTCAGCACTGAAGGGGAAGGCTATTGTTGCACATTCTGTAGGCTCTCTTCATATTTAACAAGAAACGAATGACGTATAGTTTCAGTAAAACTGGCTGTAGAACCTTCTGGAAAGAACCGAAAGGCCG
>JAYRBV010015024.1:0-12777 GCA_036023255.1 Mitrocomella polydiademata
CAAACTTTCGCGATTCGGCGATGTAGACAATTTCAGTGGATAAACTTTCGCGAATGAACGATTTCAAATTTTTCGCGCGATAAACTTTCGCGAAAAAGGCCAAAATTCGCATTCGCAGCGGTAATTCGCTTAAAAAGCGAAGCAGAGTAAAGTGGGATGTTGCGAAGATCAGTGTAAACAGGCCCGAATCCATACATTTCTACATAATATTAAATTGTACTTACTCTGCCTTTATTATCTTCTGTAAAATTGAAGACAGTTCGAAACACATTGGGGTCATATTCTGGCTCCAAAAAGGCTTCAACTTTTTTCTTCAATTTTACTTTATCAACTGCCTAGGGTAAAGGAGAAATTCGATCAGGGTATATAGCTAATTTGGGGAGAATATTCAGAAAATATGGAGCAAGTTTGGTCGAATAAAAAACAACCATAATTAAGAGATTCGCTACGTTGGGTTGAATCGGGGCTAATACTACAGAATGATCATCTCGTACACAGCCATGATTATAGGTTATAAAAAATGGCGGAATAAAAATGAAATAAAACAATAATAAAACTTTTTGGCTAGATACTTCGCTAAAATCCATGCACAAGTGTACGGTAGGGTACAAGGCACAGTAAAATATAGCATACTATGCCAGGGGTCGAAATAAGGTTTAATAAGTTGTCCGGTCACGTTAGTTGTCCAAACAAAGTATGAAAAAGTAATGACCAGCAAATATATATTTAACCAACAGAATTGACAGGTCATCATGAAAATTTGTCCGGTCATGACCAGTGACCGGCCGTTATTTCGACCCCTGCATATTTTGCGTACAAGGGGGCGGTTAGGGTCCTATCTTTCCGATTTTACTGTGTACGTACTACGTCGTCCGATTTGCATACATTGCGAAAACGGTTGTGTTTTTAACAAGATCTGCGAATTAGACTAGTACTACGTGGATGCCCCCACTATAAAAATTCACTTACTGTTTTGAATGAATCTATGAAACTTTTCCTTCTGCCGCCAGTTGATGCAACAAACAGGGCATTGTTTTCTTGTTGTCTGTTGCCTGGCCAGCTGGAGACCGTATTGGAAATTGTCGAAACCTTTCTTGCCGCCTGCAAAAGAGATGTATATTATATAATCGTCAGTCCCGAGTAAATTAGTAAGGCAGTTAGTTCTATGATCTAGCGTTTTTTTTATAAGGATTAGGTGAAAAAAAATGGTATTGTTTGCCATGTTTTGATTCCTATTAAAACGCTTGAAAATTGGCAAAACCTGCAAAAAATAACGAGTCAGCAAGTACATACATTTTTGGAACTACTACGAAATTAACACGGTTTACATTTATTGGAAAATTTCGCGTTAATTAAAAGTACCGTTAATTTCCGGTTCGCATAAATTCCCCCGGTCTTATTTTAATGTCTCGCGTTAAAAAAACTCTCGCAAATTTCTCAAGATTTTTTAGGGTATTTTCAAAACAACCGAACTTAATATGCGAGTGTACTCATAGACAGATACAGAAAAACGTATTATTGAGGCAGGATGGAAGGCAGGGATAACAGAGGAACTGAGGGTTGCCAGAGAGGAGCGCAAAGCCGCAAGTTTTTGTGTAAAAATCATTATAAAAGAACCTCGAAACTGACTATATTGATTTATTCTTTTAAAACCAAACACCTTTGTTTTTCCTTATCAATTAAAAAATCGCGTTAATTAAATACCGTGGGAATAAGTCGATTTTCTTGATTGGCGTTAAATACCACACACTTTACAGACATGCCTCTCTATTTGCGTTAATTTGCGCGCTTTATTTGGATACCGGCGTTAATTCCGTGTAATAAGGTATTCAAACTTTATCAAATTCTGGTATTATTTACTAATTTCGAGTTTACCTAGCCTATGCTCGTTCGGCCCAAAAAGTAATGAAAATTCATTGCAGAGGCCCTAACAGCAAGCTTTTTGGGCCGAACGAGCATTTGCTAGAGTTTACCTTGATGCAAAAAGGCCCCAATTTACGCTGCCCCTAGAAAGCATTGGTTCATAAACTGAATGTAAATTGTATCTAAGGTGATTTCAGCCTCGTAAATGATGCTTAAAACTTGATTTTAGTGAAATCACCCATCTCATTAATTGTTCACTTGGCCTGAGTTTCCAAAACGAAACTGCATTTTTGGAATAAAAACCAATTCAGTACATCGCAAACGGTCAAACGATATCAAAAACATGATTTCTAGAAAATTGCATTTGGAAAATCAAAACATGATTTTTAACCATTTAAAGCTCAAAGTCTAAGAAATCGACAACCGTCTGAAATGTCGATTTAACAAGCTCAAATATTTTATAGTCTTTCTACCAGGAAAGTAAAATTCTCTTGTTTTCATTATTTTTTTCTCACTAAGGAACCCTACAAGATACTGTTTATTGATATGGCGCACAATTGGGGTGGCGCCGCCCAAACGCCCAAAACATAGACTTTGTTTTTGTATATGGAGACGGACACGCTCTCTCTTGATACGAACGACGGAATGTAATATATGTACTAGATTATATATCTGAGAATATCTAACGCTTTGTAACGCGATGTCTACCTTTAAAACTTTAGGCCCTAAATTGCGAATTTAAGTTCCGCGAAACACGTTAAAAATTGACCAATCGCAAAAATTAGCAGTTCCGCGAAACTCGTTAAAATTTACCAATCGCGAAAATTTAAAGATTCTTAAAGATTTTCTCACTGTTTAACAGTCTTTTTTATAAACCAAAGTTTGTTTAATCGCGAAAATTAGTTCCGCGAAACTTGACCTTTTTGGACCTCTCAACTTCGAAAATCAATTCCAGGAAAATTTATGCCCTTTAAAAAAGGTACTCAATCTCCTGAATTTTTTTTTCCTACATGGTCCACCGAGGTGTGAATTCCAGCAGATAAAACAGTATAATTTACGGAAAAAATTATTATTAAGAAAAATCTTATTCCGACCCTGAGCTGATTTAGACCCCTTGGCTATCCTCACTTTCTAAGGGAGTTTTACTTAGACCCAGTGGCTAGCCTCGCTTTCTAAGGGAGATTTGCTTGTAAATAAAGGGTCAGGGTCAGAACCTTTTATTATTTTTTTGATCCGCCAATATCGCTAGCGTCGGAATAAGGGTTTGATAAGAGTTTTTTTCCATAATTTACAGTCTAACTTTTAACGATTTTGAATCCCCGTGTACGGCAGTATTAAAATGATCTCCCGCCAGGGGCGTGTTGTATATTTCATTTTATCTCATGTTTGAATTTAGTATGTCAGCTTGTTAAGGTGCTCTTGAATTTACTCCATAAACAAACAGCTACACTTCTCCATGTACTGAACCTAAAGTTTGTGCTTTTCCTTCAATTTTTAGCAAATAAAATACCTGCATAATTAACGAGAAGAGTTTTAACACCCACAGACCCATCTTCACATTGCCACTTAGTTGTCAGTAATCTTTTTTATTGCATTTTTTTTAGGTTCAGTACAAAGAACAAAGTACTTGTTTTTACTATTCAAAAGAAATTTGCTAGAATAATCGAGTTAGTGGCCTCCAATTTCTGTCAAGGCTAGGCATACTATTACATGGTTCTTTTAAAAATAATCTTTCGGACTATATTTTGAGTTCACTTTTAATGCATTGAGTTAGAAGATACCCAAGCTTTGTCAATTAACACCAGTGTTAAAAAAATAGTTTAATCAGTGTACTGCCTGCCACCTTGAACTTTTCTATTTTCCCAAAATTTGAACCAAAATCCACCATTCGCAAAATAGTTTTTGTTGAAAACACGTTTTTTTTTTTTAGCTACGTGAAACTTTCTGACCCGTGAGAATGTCTGCCCCTAAAAGTATGTCTTAATAAACTGTTTGTTACACCTTGGTAAGTCTGAAGTAATGATATAATATAATAACAATACACTTACATTGCGAAATCTGTCAGCCATCTACTTTCTTCAAATAACTTCACTTTGCTTTGGCGTAATCTCGGCTATATTTACTTTCTATTCTAAAAGGGCAAGGAAAAATAAAAGACACAATATAACGCCTTAGAAAAGTCTCTTAAATTTGTTTGTTTGAACGAGACAAATATCACCGGATGTCTCGTTTCTTCAGACATTTTTAAGACAGTTTTGACCAGTGATAACCTTTTATAACGCTTTAGGCCTGACCCAAGGGGACATTCACATAGCATTGGGGCATTCAAAAAGTACGTTCGCTTATGACCCCCCCCCCCCGCTTTGTTCGCTTTTGAACAATATAAATTACGTCACATAACAATGGGAATTCGCTTTTACGCTGACCCCCTCCCCCTTTTCGGACGAACGTACTTTTTGACTGCCTCCCATGTACGCACGAAGAAGGAAGGGGGAAATCCAGTAAAAGCTACATCGAAGGGGAAGACGACGTGGTACTATTTTCGCACTTTTTATGTCCTATGTGCACATAATAATAAACCAGGCATAATTTGAGGTACGTACCACCTGAAGTTTTTTACAAGGTCATTGGCTAATGAAACCAGTGCAAATTTGTCGTTCTTTAGAAAGCTAGAAATATAATCTACCGTTTGATTTAATAAAACCAATCCAATCACATGCAATCTTGTAAAAACTTCAGCGATATACCCCCACCTTGAAAGGGAGAAATTACTACTAAGCTCAAAAGTATTATGGGGGTTCACAAACATTTGAGGTGGGTTATATAAAATATTGAATGAATCAGAAAATAAGTGGAGCCAAAACAATGGAAATACACATAGTATGGATTCCAGTTTTCAAGCAGTATCAATCTAATTTTTTGCAAGTTCTCTGTCCCGTTGTATTTTTGAAAAAAAACAAAACACCGGTACTTAACTCAACTTTTAAACAGGGTGGCCACTAAATTTAGAAAATCAAAATCCAGAACATTTCTAAGAGCACAAATTAAATTGCGCGAAACTCGTTAAAATTTGCCAATCGCGATTTGCTCACTGTTTACTGTTTCTTTTTTATAAACCAAAGTTTGTTTAGTCGCGTTGTTAGTTGCGTGAAAATAGAAAAAAAATCGTCAATCGCGAAACTAAACATTATTTTTATAAAGTCAAACACAAGGCTGATATAGTCACAGGGCGGCAGCCACTCAAATTTCAAGACTTTTTATTTAGGAATCAATTTAAAAACTCAAGCATGGTGGCACAATTTGAAACGCTGGCTTCGACTGTAAGTTTATCATGTGCCATGCGGAAGGCCACCATGGTTGGCCCTTTTGGAATATTGAGCCTCAAAATGAACTCAAAAATAAATAATAGAAAAGTGTATGTTGCTATTCTAAATAAATTTCCAGGACTTTTCTTTAATTTTTCCCTTTCCCAGGACCGGTTCCAGGAATAAAACTAATTTCAGGACTTTCAACAAACCAGGACTTTCCAGGACTAGTGGCCATCCTGTATTCAACTTAGGCCTAGAGCCAAGCCCTGCTGTAACAATTTTGATTTTTTTTCCCAGAGGGTCTAATAAATACCTCGTCTGGGGTAGTAAAAGGTGAGAAAGTTCATACGGTTGTAGTTTGTAGAAAAGCCCAGGGTAAAAATAAATGTTTGGATCAGCTAAGTTCAACTCACCGGATCAATATTTTTTTCTACTCCAAAAAAAATATAATAATAGAGAAAAAAACAGAAAACCAACCAGTACCACAATAAACAGACAACAAAAAATATTTCTAAATATTATATATATATAAATGCTACGCTGGTAAATCAGTATATAACATAATGATAATAGGTAATAACAACTGTACTAAAAATGACTGTATTAAATATTTACAAGTTTTCTTCTTCTTTCTTTAATTTATTCAGACGACATTTTGTAAATAAATTGTCATCAACAAAGATTTCTTTGTGGCAGGTTTGACCTAAAAAAACTGTATATAATAATAACCTTTATCTGTTTGAAACCTTTTTTTTTGTCCAAGTAAAAAAATTACAGTTTATTGGAAAATTGCAGCATATTTTGTTGACGTTGGATTGTTTGGGTACAGTACATTGAAAAGGTTGAGAAAAGTTATAATGATTCCGATTTGTGCAAAATGTTTAAAAAAACATTCGACTAAAACTGTAACTTTTTTCTGGGATACGCTATAAGAAGAAAATAACTAAATGTTTCATCCAACGGAAAAAGATAACGAAAGCAGAAAACAAATTGGAATTAATATGTTTATTTCTTGACATTTTTTTGAAAAATTCATTGTCCTTATAAGGGATTCCCGGTATTCCGAAAAATCATTATGAAGCCTCACACCCCATCATATTTCAAACTTCCTCGACAAAGGTTACTTCTCTAGAGAAGCCCATTGGTAAGTAATGACTCAGGGCCGGCGAAACGAATCGAATCGTTCATTATCTAAGGATAACACCGTGTTATTTATTAAAAAAGAAAACATAACTTTTTATTAGCAGGCTCACGCCGGTCCTGTGTATTATGGTATTTAGCATCAGTTATTCTTATGGAGAAAATATTTCAGCTTGGATTTCGCCATATGGATGTGAGTGAATACAGCACCCAAAGTAAACGAATAACAGCCTTAAAAACAGCCAGGGGAGGGGCACAAAAAGATTTACAACTCCAAAAAAATACCTCATCAACATTTCTAGAAAACGTGAAGGAAGCACATCGGTAAAAACATTTTAAGAAATTTTAAGATTTGAGATATACATTAAATGGGAAGCATTCTACAGTCGAGTAACTTGTTCCGAAATAAAAAATTTCACAGCATGGTTTGGAAACGGCTACAAATTTGTTGAAGAATACTTCCCTTTCTACTTTATCATTTTGCATTGTTCGTATCAAAATATCATAGGGCATAAAAAACTATAGTTATATACCGTTAAAAAAGAAATAAATTTCTTGAAGACTAATCTAACCGTAGAACCTTAAAACATCACTAATTTTCGCGAGCATTAACTCTCGAATTTTACCAACTCTTCAACTCGCGAAAATAAATGATGTTATAAAGGAGGTACACAATTTTATAACAGTTGGTCAATTTTAAAAACACTTATTAGACTTATTGAATTAAATTTATCAAAATTAGTGTAGGTCCTCAATTGCAAAGAGAACTCAACAAAACTTCCTGAAAGTAATTTTCATGCTCGAAATTTTCTGATGATATTAGAAATTTTAGATACAGCAGTTAGTATACTATTTATTTTAAAAGTTTGTTATGATGAAGGTTGTCTATCGGGCAAAAGGTTATCACTGGTCAAAACTCTCTTAAAAATGTCTGAAAAATGAGACATCCGGTGATATTTGTCTCGTCCAAACAAACAAATTTAAGAGATTTTTCTATAGAAGAACGACTGATAACTTTTTGGCCGTTGAACTGTATCGATGACACTTTCTACTTATTCGGTCAATACACCTTTTTAAAGGATGAAACTTTGGTGGCGGATTTGCTAACAACTAATAATAATAAAATAACAATGTTCATGTCATCTGCCAAAATCTCTTCCCTTAAGGTACATAATAATATATTTTGAATAATTCGAATTGAGGAACAAGCTAAACATTTTTTTATCATTATTTGCTCTAAAAAAATATGGGTGGAATAATTGCATCCATTTATGGCTATACCTTTATAAAAATTCAAGATATGTTTAAAAAGAAAACGAGACCCAGCTGTTTGTGAATGTATTTTGTACAAATTGAATCACCTAAACTTTTTTATGTACGATATCTTTTTTATGTACGTTGTATGATATCATAGATGTAAACAACAGAGTAAGAGAATCTACTGTAGAGGATGATAAAAATATTAAAAATTAGTCGATATAATTTCAAAGGACTTTCAACTGGGGAATTTAAATCTATCTATAAGAATTTCTAGCACATAGAAATTGTCACATTAATGCCCAAATTTCCACCATCCGCAAAAAGCTGGGCTATGCTTGTATCAAACACCAAGCAATCACTGTTCACTATTGCAGACTGTATACCATCATGAATACTTCTCGGAGTGGCCTCCCAGGCTAGTCTCCTCCTATGTCCATTTAACTCAAGTCTGTATGCAAAATTTTCAGCTTGCTTACGGCTACCTATCAGTTGAACAACAGCGAAAAACTGTTGGTGACCTTCAAAGCGTTCTTGTTTTTCTAAAACCAACATGAAATGGTGTCCAAAGCAGGACTGCATCATAACCCAATCCACAGCTCCCGGTAAATTAATGTCTGTCGCTAAAAACACAATGTCTTCACCCTGAAGGGTTGTAATAGACTTGTGAGCATGTACTAGATGGGGCATAACAGCATCTAAAGAACCCTGCCATTTACAAGAGGCACCAGGACAAGGGCACGCATAAGGGCGGAACTCACAAGCTTCTTCATGTTCACTTTTTTGAGTGTGGGGTAATGCTACCATACAGCCAGACGACGCGTACCGACATGGAAACAAAACGGTATTTGCCACTTTTTCCATGGCTAAGTTCCTGATACTACCCAGTGGTCCCCGACAAGTTGGACAGATGCCTGCTAGCTTTGGACGACAATTTGAGCATACTAAATGTCCACTACTGCATTGAAATATGGGGGGCAAAACGTAATCAAAACAAACTGGACACTCAAATAATGATGCTAAATCTGGATTTGTAGGACTGGAAGGACCATGTTTCATAGAACTGTTTTGGTTTGTGCTCATTGGAACAACAGCATTAATGGTATTTGGACTTGCTGTCCCTACAGGTCGTTTTGGGTTTGCCATCTTAAACAAAGGCACCAAATCTCCCTTTACAAGGATGGTAAACAATCTAGCTCATTGGTGCTCTTTATACTATACCTAAAATAAACATAATGTAAAGTGGATTTTTAAAGCTTATTCAATGTTTTAAACAGGCCTTTGTTGTAGTCTGAATAAACCTTTCTATAATATACGCCCCCGCACACGCCTGAAAGAGATTTGCACATGAACTTACTGTAAGCGCACACATCTGAGAAACTCTTTCCTACAGCCTCAAATTATGATTTACGATACAGGGCTCGAAATAAGGGGCAGTCAACGGTCAATGACCGCCTTGTTTTGCATCTTGACCGCTCAAAAGTTCAACATTGTGATCAACGTGACAACCCACTTTGTAAAAATTATTGTTTTGTTTACAAAACTTTTTAAAGATTAGCTCGCTAGTTAACAAGTCAAAGATAGACGGACACCTGGTTTTGATAATCCCCTTTTATTGCATGATATGTGTCTCGTTACGATCAAATAAATACAAGAAAGAAATAGAAAATGAGTTGGGTTTTTTAGAAAGATTAATTAACAACAAATTTCGTAATTTTTTTTTCTTCAGGGAGGTGTGTTTAAGCCAAACACCTCACTATTTAATTTTTATTTTGAGCCCTGACAATACACTTTTCAGTTTTCACAATTCGTATTTTCCATAAAAACGAAGAAATCATGATTCGTTTTTTAACGGAAAAGTATCTTTTTTAATCCTTCAACTACAGTACAGTAAGTTGGTAGAAAAATCACAAAATCACGTCTAAAAACACATCTTGGAAGTGAGCTCTAAGGTAAACTAGATCATTTGGAAATCAAAATTTTCTTGGCTCGTTCAGCCTTCCTCAACTCACTATCCAGGGTATAAAATTGAAAAATCGCTTATTAAATAATCTATTTTTTATCCTTCTTCTTATTTTATTAATTCTTGCAAACCCCCTGTTTTTCACGATAAGTTATTCATTCAAAATTTGATATAATAAAATATTTAACAAGAAATTATTTTTATTAAACCATTTTCAATCTCTAAACACACTTATTTTCAAATAAGCACCACCTTTCGCTTTAATGCTTTATTCCAATAACTGCCTAGGAGATGCTTATTCGAGAGAGGCGCTTACAAAATGAATTCGCTGAAATAGCCGGCGCTTATTCGAGAGGGGCACTAACTTAGAAGTCCGTCATTTCCCTACTTTTGCAATCTTTGCTTTTACTGGCCGTACATTATTTGTTTATTATTTTTCAAAGTTTTGCCGTCAAGAAAATGTCCTAATTTTTAGAGCTGAGCACAGGACATGTCTGACATGAAATAATTTTTAAAATCATCAACACCGGTGTTGTTTGGTGTAAATTGTCAAAAATTAAAATTGGATTTATACTTGACAACACCGCATTTACAAAGTCTGGCGTCCGACCATATCAGATTGTTTGTTTTGAAAATAAGTAAACATTGGACCCATCTATAAAAGGCCCTGGTTAGACGCAAGACAACGCTGGACTTTCTATTTGGGACCGTCGACAAAATATCTTTGTCCCTCAGCCCTGTGAATTCAGAGCTAAAAGCCTCTTTTTTGCTTAAATTTAGGTTGGCAAAGCCGACCTGAGACGCACTGTAGGTCGGCAAATTTTTTTGTAGTTGAAAAGATCCTGTTTAATCGAATGAAGTTATCTAAAGGTCGGTCCTAAAGTTGTCCCTTGCAGAGGGAAATAATTATTTGTCGAGATAATTGGACAAAGACAAAATATTGAAAGATTCTTAAAAACAAGGTCGGCAATTTTATGGTTTCGGCGCTAATAAAGGTCAGCAAAACTGACTTTGAAACATTTTTCTCTCGCCATGCCAACCTCGACCTGAATTCACAGGGCTGATCACTGTTATCGGAGGGAGGGGATTATGTCAGAGTTTTACAAAAATGAATACAACCATTTTAAAGAGCAAAAACATATGCTGTTGTTGTTCTGCGCTACGTACCATCTACAAACATTTGAAGGAACGCGTGTCTGAAAGGCATAAAAGTCCCGTTCATTTTGGTTCCGCAAAATAAACTTAATTACTAGACATGTGAGCAAATAAGGAGGTGTGTCCAATATTGGACCGGAAGTTATCAATTATTCATTTGATTTAATAAAAGAACGACAGATTTTTTAATTTTAAAATCATTCATGTTTTTTCACTTTCGTTTTCAGTCATAAGTTACAATATCAGACACGTAAGCAAATAAGACTGGGTGCCACGTGCTCCATAGGCATGTGAGCGAATAATATTGCGCCTGCTTTTTAAAGTCCATAACATCATCCAAGATGGCGGTTAAAGCTGGGTAATGCTAAAAACTAGTCTAGCGGGGCAAATTGAAGTTTTATTTCTGAGGACGGTAAAAGTAACATAGGGGGTAGGGATAAAGGCTTAGCAGCAAATTAAGCTGGTAATGGGGACAAACATATTTTGTTGACAGTCCCTTATCTTTGATTTCACAAAAAATGTTTTTAGTAAATTGTATATATCTAAGGGGCCGAACAACAAACAACATCTGTCAAAAATTTTAGCGGGAAAGCTCCAACCCCCACCCTCTTCGTGGACAAAGTTGTTTGTCGCGGGCCCTTGGCTGGGCCTTGCCCACTGCTGAACTTTAGCATTGCCACCATGCTATTTTTCCTTCTGAGTTTGAGAAGAAGGGTTAAAAAATTGCATGTATTCCAGGCTATGCGCGCGCTGGTGTTCAAAGTTGTACCTATTTTCACTAGGATGCTAGGAGGCACATATAGATCTTTATTTGAACTAGTACAAGCATTTGTTTTTATCAATGGACTTGCTAGAAATGAAAAAAACACTTTACTCATAAAAAAAGAAAAATTACGGTATATCTGTACATAATATTTAATAATGAAAAAAGAAAATGAAAGCAAACGAAAACATCCGTAATAATTTCTAATACCTAGTGAACTGCTTGAAATATTTCCATACTTTACCTATTACACCATAAAGCCTTACAACTAAAATATAAATAAAAACTAGAAGTATTGTGTGGCAATCTTGCCATTTGAAATAGAGTTTTCCAGTAAATAATAAAGCCAGTCTGCCAGTTTGCTTTGATTTCTTTTTCGAGTTGACAGGAAAATATAACAGCCCCGGGTTTCTCATCCTGCCATTCGGTGAAATCTTAGGCACACGCCCTTCTCCCGCCTTAAATGATAATGATAAATATTAGGCAAACACGATGAAAGTAAAAGAAAAATTAATCAAATATTTCGAGTGACACAAAACTGTTCAAAATATTCAAATTAAACCAATAATTTATCTTTTATTGACTATCAGAAATTTTGCAAGGGTGAAATTTTACGCAAACGATAATTCGGTCTCGGCTTCATAGTCGTGTTAAGCAAAGACTAAGATGCCTTTAAAAAAGACCGGCAGTTTCAGTTAGTTTTACAAGGACGGGTGAAAAGTCTTGAGTCTGTATAATACACGATAAGTTTCATTGGATGAAAGGAAAATGGTAGAGGAGCACCAGCCAGACGGCGGCAAGTGTTTTTTATAGTGTGTGATCTGTTTTGTTTGTTGGTGGTCGTTGGGGTTATGGTCGGCCAAAATCATTTTTTTATTTTTCCATTCAAGAATCCTTTATTTTCATTAAATATTTCATTTTCCATTCAAGAATATTCAAGCTTTGAGAAAATATCTTCGACTTTGCTTTTGTCATTTGTCTTCGCTTCTTTCGTCGTCACAAACGATTTTCCTTTTTTTAACAAAAATCTTGAAAGCAAAGGGCCGCTTTCCCTAATGTTCCCTCATCGCGATTTGTCCAGTTTAGGGAAATCCTACATTGCGGGATACCTCGCGCGATTGCGGTATAAAAATTTTAAGTCTTACTGTTTTACCTTTAAATAATCACTCAATTCTGTTTTTGCTGCCTACCGAACTAGATCGCCGTTCCATAATGGCTTCATCAGTTAGGGACAACGGCAAATTAGGCTATGATAGCTTAATTAGGCTATCATATCCTAGTTAGGCTATTGAGATAGCTTAATTAGGCTATGTCAATATATATCGCTA